>JAYMSL010000520.1:0-23622 GCA_036897195.1 Plantago coronopus
GAGGTAGAAATATGAGTATTTTGATGTTGTAGATATATCATATATAGGTAATGATATTTATATATATAATTTGCATATTTTTTGTGTTGTCCGGGTCGATCCGAGTCGACCCGGGGTCGACCCGGGTAAATCCGACCCGGGAGGTCGGCCGGGTCTGAGGCCGGGTCCGGGTTTCAGAACATAGCCGGAGTAGCCATAAGTTGGGGGCCTGGGGGTAAATTGTGTGTTCTTTTCTTTCGTTTGGGGTCCAATATATCATTTCATCAAACTTGAGGGTCCCATAGGTAATTCACACGTTTCAGTTCGAATTGGGTATTTTCACGTCCGCCCTAAATCAGCTCCAATTTTCATCTCCATTCTCCAAACGCCCAAAGGCCCCAAACTAACCGGCAATCTCTAATCCGCCACCACCACCACCACCGTCTCTCGGCGTCGGAAAGTCTTTGGTAAAAATTCAGCATTCTCCGATTGCATTCCTCAATTTTAGTTCGCAATTTATTTACAATCACTCAGTTTTTGTTTGAACTTAATTTATAGTATGATTTTGATATTCAAAATTGTGGCTTTTTTATGATTCTGTGTTGGATCAGAGCGCATGGTTGTTTCTCCCTAATCATTGTATGTAATTGATGCTGTGATGTAAATATTTGCATACTTCTTACTGAAAGCTTGGAACTTTATTGTTTTCTCTTAACTGATGTGGCTTGCTTAAACAGATTTGATTTCAAATGTTTTGGTGTTTGAGCAATTGAGCTAACTGTACATTACATTCATGATATTTCAAATTGTGGGAGATGAATGTTAGTGAAATTTTATCTTATGCTTGTGTAATTCAAGTTTTTGTGCAAATCTCTCGGCACTATTTAATGAAGTTTTGGAATTCAATCATACTTTTGTTCAATGTGATTCTGATATAACACGTCAACAGATTTTATACCAAAATGTTATTTTGGTTAAATGTATATGATTATGATATTTCAAGCTGGTGGTAGATGAATGTGAGTGGAATTTCTTCTCATGTTTGTATGTAGTTTTGCGCGAATATGTAGACAATCCTTACTGAATTTCTGAAAGTCAATTGTTTGTTTGTTTGTTTGATCTGGTTTTTTATTATATGTGGGAATACTCACTTTTGTTAGTTGTCGCTTGAGCTAAACGTATATGATTATAGAAATTGAAATGTGGTAGATAGATGTGAGTGCTATTTATGTAATGTTTGTAATGTTTGTATGTCATTGGACTTTAGGTGCAAATCTTTGACATGCCTTACTGAAACCGAATGTTAGAATTTGGTTGCATTTTGTTCGAATATGAAAACAGATTTACCCTGTAATTTTTTTAAGTTTGTTGATTTATGAGCTAAATGTATATCATTATGATTATTTGAAGTTGTTGGTAGGTGAATGTAAGTGAAACTTTATTGATTGTTTGCATGCAATGTTAGTTGATTTATGAGCTTAACGTAAATTTTAGTCGCTGACTTTCTTGTAATGTCCATATGCTTTCAAGTTTGCTGTAGCTTTGGAAAATACGGAATCCAAAACCAGGGCTTGATTCCATCTCCAGTTGATCCCCATTAATGTGCAACAGCACAAACCATTTAAACCCTCCATGGCTATCAATACCCTCGAGTTAGCCGATGACCATGCAACATCAGCTGAAATTGTAGCTTGCATCGAAGATCTCTTAACTGAGATTCTGCTTCGTCTACCTACACGAGCAGTCACTCGCTTCAGATTAGTGTCAAGGCATTGGAACTCTCTCATCGTGAACCCGGAATTTTGGAAAATGAGGACAAAAAAACCAGATCCTGCAACTGGACTCTTTTTGCTCTTGCCATATAAATTCTCCCATAGGGTCACCCATCTCTCGTTCTATGCTGATAAATCAACTATTCCGACATTGATAGGAGCAAATGCTAATATTTTGCAGTCCTGCAATGGCCTTTTGCTATGTTCCACCGCTTTACCAATGACTGATATGTGCTCAGATTATTATATTTATAACCCCACCACCAAGAGCTCGTCAAAACTCCCAGAACTAGTTTGTGAACCTGAGCATTTAGTGACACGAATCTGTAGCATGAGCCTGGCTTTTGATCCCAGTATTTCTTCATCTTACAAAGTTATTTGTATCCTTATTAAAGAGGATGAATTATCATATTTCTATATCTACTCCTCAGATACCGGTCTTTGGACTGAAAGTCTTACGGAGGTCTATACTCTGATTTCTGGAAGTGGTGTTTATTGGAATGGGGCCATTCATTGGATGAGTGCAGAATCATATTTCAACATCGAAACCCAGGCCCTTAAGCAAATGCCTGTTCCTCCAATTGGTGGATGGAAGCATAATTACTATTTTGGGGAGTCTTATGGCCATTTGTATTACACCAAGCTCCGTTTTTTAAAAACTGGGAGCATTATCCACGTCTATGAGATGAGGAGCGACTACTCTGGCTGGTTTGTCAAGTATAGTGTTGATTTACTGGGTCAGCTGATCATCAGGAGTGTACTTTCTGTGGTTCGTGGTGTAAAGGAAGATGATTCTTTCTTGATTTTACAATCTCAGTGGGCTGAACTCAGGTACAATCTTGTTTCTGGAACTATCGATAAGCTGGAAGGACAAGAATTCATAGGGACAATTTGTAAGCGCGCATTTCAATATATTGAGTGTCTCCAGGATGTTTAGTGTTCCATAGTGTTTGAAGTCTTAAAAAAGACACGCGATTTTCATGGTCCGATGTCGCAGGCATGAATGTAATGTTACACTTGTAATCTAAAGTTTGTATGAACATGGTTTTTACTTCTGCTACACAGTTTAGTATATTTGTAAATATGTGAATATGCAATTCTATGAACCTTTGATTGGATTGCCCTCCAAATTCTCTCTTTTTCCTGTTTTGTCTTGTTTATGAAAGAGCTGGGGGGAAATATTTACGTAGTCCCGGTCTATGAGATTTTGATGGATCTTGTGGTTTTGAATACACCACGCCAATCATTATTGTACGCCCTGGATCTGCTGGCGTATTGCCGAGGTTTGTTTGAATGGGTTGAGAATGTAGATAAAAAGTCTGCATTGTGGCATTGTCCTATTATGTGTCAAGACTCGAGCCATGAATGAGTAAGTCAAGATTTGGCTGGTTCAATGAAGAAAAAGACCCCGTTGAATATGTTGATTGACTACTTCTTGACTAGAAAGCACACTTCTCAAAATGTTACTGGATAAAATTTTCTGGCTTGCCGTAGATTGCGGGGGTAGCTGATAATTATATGTTAGTGGGCTTGTAAAGTGAAAAATTAAACATGAAAATCGGATCGGATTAGAATTGGAAGAAAAACTATTGCATAGATCGAGTTTACATTAATGTATAGATTCTGGTTGAGAATGATCAAAATCTGTTGATCAATTATAATTGTAATAATAGTATATCTAAAAATGAATGATCCAAATCAATTACTTAATGTGTGTGTTCCATACTCGTATATATACGTGGTACATTTTCAACTACAAGATCTACGCATTAATCGAGACTAGATAATAATTTTACGAATTGAAAGGTTGTGAATTTTAATTGGTGGTGATAGTTTTGTTGCAAGTCCTTGTAGATGTAAATTAACTTTCCATTGATTAGTATTATGTGGCTTACTTACTAGTCCAAGTATAGTTCATTAGTTAGTAGAAATTTTGACTTGAAACATTCAATGACAGTTCTCCCTTCCCACTGGTCTTCTCTTAACGGTTATTTTACTCTTTCATGAGAAAATTCAATAATATAATTAAATACAACCTAAAAAGAAAAGAAAAAGAGGAAGAAAAATATATACTCCACATAATCACGAATCCTAACTACGTCGTTGAATAATAAATTTGATTGGTAGGTTGTAAAGATTGTCTTTAGCTGCGAAAAATCTCGTAGTTTTTCATTTATTCGAAATTTGAGTGTTTAAGTGGTGTAGGGATATGCTTCTAAAAAAAAAGTGGTGTAGGGATAGTTTTAAATCTCTCTTATCACATATAGCAATCCATTCCCACAATACTTATTGAAGCCCCACACACAGCACTCGACCATGGCAATGGCGAGAAGGAAAGTAGTGGGGAAAAAGTATAGCCAAATAGTTATAGGTAGTCAATAATTTATCCGAGATTGCACGGGGGCGGTGATATCATGTTGCGAGTATAGATAGTGGTGATGCGTACTTATATGGATAACTTGGTACGTGTATTGATCCATGAGAGGTATCGAAGATTTATAGAGTTGGCGGACAAGGAATGATAGATGGAGTGAGCACTGTATAGTGCTCTGGTAAGGATTCTGACCTTCCTTTCGATACCATTCGGGCATCTGGCCCCTGAGGAAATGGACATTTATGCTAATCATTTCATACTTGTTATCATTCATTATTGTATATCACATACAATATATGTTCAACGGACTTTATTGTATAAAAAAAAGTGGTGTAGGGATAGTGTTTGGAGAATATAGAAAGGGAGTGAAGACACAACTTAAGGTGTGTGGATCGATAGTTGTGTGAACTCTACTTATGTGCTTACATTGTTAATTGCAACTCGCCTCTCAAAAATCATTTGCTATGATAATATTAGAGCAATTTAATATTGATATGTCGGACTTACTTTGAATGTGGGCAAGTGCACGTGAGAAAAACGAGAGTACAAGAATAAAATGCAAGTTGTTGTGTGTTGAAAAAGAATTTCCACTTCTTAATTTAAACTCGTCATGAGGTATAATAAATATGTGTTCAACCCTTCAAAAAGGATGTGGTTGGAACTTGAAAGAGTTGCAATTACTTTTTAAACACATGTACATTTTGAACGGCTACAACCATGGATTCAAACGAAGAGATACGTACAAGCCTATTCTGAACAAGGCACTAGGGCACTTGCGAGGTTGCGCAACCCCACAGTACTCAAATATTGGGGTTTTTTCGTCTCATGTTTCTCTTTCCAGTGCCTATAGCATCTTGAAATGACTTAATTAGTTTTTGTATTTTTTTTTTAATAGGCAAATTTATACTACTCCTACACTAACCCAATACCACATTATATCATCACACCAATATAACCTTACAACACCAAATAAATCTCCACCTCCGGAAATCGAACCCGGGACCTCTCACCAATACACCATGCACCTTACCACTGCACCACCCCCTGATTTCAATTAGTTTTTGTATTAATCTATTATGTTAGCAGCTTGCATTAATCACCCTTTCATTCTAATTGGTTTTGGTGACTTAGACTTTGTTCTTTTCTGTTGAGAATTTCCGAACTGAATTGAATGAAACTGAAGTGAAATACAAATATAAACTAACCAGAAAACTAAACTGAACTGAACTGAACTGAATTGTTGAAAAGAACAGAGCCTTTATGCGTCAACGACTTTCATTGAAAATCGAAATTTAAGTCCATTAAAATTAACAAAACAAATTAATTGAAAGCTCACTTGTACGCTAAAACTCTTCGAGAGGTTTTCTTTTTCCTCTCTTGGTAATGAGAATACTTCCGTGCCCTTAGCCTACACGACTTGCCAAAATTGGCTCAATTTCAGTTGGAAGCAGCTCCAAACATCTAAATCCTCCGCCATCTTTTTGGTTGAAGCATGAGAAACATGATAGATATTCAAACTTTTTGTGTCTTATTGTTAATGCGATTTATTATAACAATGAATAATAATTGATCATATCAAACTTAGTGTACAAAACATCCGGAAGATGACATAAAATACATGCATGGTCAATTGGCCACACAACAAAAGTTACATACTTACATGACTGTTGTCTATGCCTGGCCTCTGTCCATACCTTTAAGAGATAAGAACTATTACTACTACTACTACAAAACACTCCATAAGAGTACAAATGAAGTAAAACTAGATAAATATGAGTCTATCTTTGCATAGTTTGAGCCATTTCTTCAGGGCTTTCAGTTATGCTGTCTAATGATGGCTTCCAAGTAGCAGCAGAAACACAAGAAACAACAAGAGCAGCAGCAGACTTTCCCCTGTTTCTCTGTATCTCTCCCAAAACATCTTCCACACCTTGACCTTCACTATTCTCCAGCTGAAACATGAGCCACTGTAGCTCTTCCTTTGTCAACACAATCTTGATCTTCATGTTTTCTCTTTTTCCCTCTGTCACACTTTGTGGTTTAGCTTCTTCATGTTCTTGATCGTGTTGGCTGATGATCACCTCTGTTTCTGGGGACAGTTTGGAAGTCTCAATGCAATTTCCCATTTAGTGCAAGTATCTCCTAATTTTTGGATTGTGTTTCTGTATTCAGAAACAAACAGGAAGAAGTAGTTAGTAGCTAATGGAATGAATAATAATTAATCTGAGTAGTTGATGCTATGAAGTGTAACAAGAGTGTGGGCTCACCCATTATTTATACAAGTTCCGGCACTTCATTTACGCGGACCAAATCCAATTATAGGTTTGAGTCGAATGTATTGTACCAAATGTTTTATATGTTACGTTGTTCTATTATACACATGAAGTATTAGAACTCATAACATAAGACATGTGAAGGTACTATAGCATAGGTTAAACTTTTAGATTTGATATCATTATTTTAACTACCTAACCTCTTGCGGGCCAAGATCCGACCTTTAAGCTGGCACGTTACCTGTGTGTTACTTTCTTAGTGATATGTTAGCTCTATAGACAGTGGCAGATCCACACCGGATCAGAGTGGGTCAACTGACTGGCTAGAGTTTCATTAGGATTATGCGAAATAACTGTTTCAAATGATATAATATAATATGAAAGCGAAGTGGGCGATCCAAGAAAATCAACAAGTGTTTCCAGTACAACTGAAACTTAGACCATCATTGGCAGACGAACTTACTTTTTGGAAATCCCCGCCATAGAATTATGTGAAGTTAAATACAAATGCTAGTTTGTACTCAAATATGTTTAGTTTGTTATTGGCGGTCTACTAAGAAACGAACAAGGCGAATGGTTTTTTTGTTTCTTCCGCGAACTTTTGGGAGTTTCCATAAACCCGGCAAAATTATTAACTTATGCAATAGTCTGAAAATTACGTGAACCAATTAAACCACAAAAGTTTGAGACCCTCTAATCCAGAATGGCATAAATCTTGTGTTTTCTGTATTTTGTGATCTGATTTAGGTGCGATGGATCGATCGTCCGAGAAGATTTTAGTAATGGAGTTGTTAATGTTGGGGACACGGTCACTATAAGGATACTAGTGCCGCATATATATATTGATGAACTTCGCCCGAGCAATAATAATTATACCTACATAGTAGTATATGATATGATATGATATGATATGATATGATATTATGCATGATAACAAGGCCTACTAGTTTGATCACATGGCAAACATCACACACACAAGTTGCGAATACAACTCATGTACAGTAACACCCTTATATCTAACTTGTCCTGTGACACAAACTACAAACATTTATCAACAAAAAGTCATTCCATACACACACACAGCCACACATGCAGGCACCTCATAGTTACCCAAACGAGCCCCGTTTTGACTTTGGCACAATATTTAAGGAGAGTAGTAGTTTATTGGTATATAGTACAAGTGGAGTAATTAATGGAAAGTAAAGTAGTATAAGTGGGGTTGAATTGTGGTAGTATATTGATATATAGTACAAGTGGGGAAGAAGTGTTTGATTTAAAATGAATAAAAAGTTTCCATTTTTGGAAATGGGGCTGGATTGAGCGGACGCCCAAAATGAAAAAACGTGACTGGTTTGAGCGGACGGAGGGAGTATGTGTATTCTTATCTAACCATGATAATGAATGATAACACTAGAAGCTAAAAACCAGCCCTTTCTTTAACAAACCATCTCTTTTCGATTTGGCATAAGTTGGCTCATAACCATATATACACCTTATGTTTTGACATTCATAAATCATCTCTTTAACACTCATAACCGCTTATTTAGTCAAATCACATTCAACCACTCATTATTTTGATTTGTTTTTTCCAGATCATACTATAATATTAATTTTACAACTTACTAGTATGGATTGTATTAGTAAGTGCTGGCACAATTTCTACATAACATGTATAACACATGGATCCACACATCCTACCCAGGGGATGTACACTCAAACATTATACAGTGTGTCAAATTCATACAAAAAAAAGTCGGTTTTTTAATCTACTACAGAAAACAACTGAACTAGGAACAAATTTAGTTTGCTCCCTGATTCTTTAAACATGTGTATTGAAATTTTATGGAGAGTTAAAAGAACCGTCTTTTGTAATACCTAAAACTATTGAACTCATTGACATTGAGTTAAGTTATTCAACTAAGCGTCCGTCATATTGATAATTGGTGCTAATGCTATAGTAATTTTATTAATTCAGTTCTCAAAATTCTCGCATCTCTCATTTTCATAAAAACAAAAATCATCTGGTATCAATTTATCAATTATATTCTTAGTTCTTACACAAACCGCTACTTTTCTTAGTTTCTTACACAATCTGTTATCATTCCCTAATTCAAACCAAACACTCCCAGATTGTTTGGTATGCATCTAAGAAATTCGTTTAAGAAAATTAATGATTGCCACAGTTCGAATTGTGTTTGGCACGTGTTCAAGTTCTGGCCGTAAACCAAATTCTCTTATTTTCACTTTTTTTACTTCATCTCTCGTCAATTTATCGATCACCGAATAACCTTAACACTACTTATACTAAGTATACCCCAAATTGAATACACATTTACTATTATCCCCTTAACAAAATACAAATAAATCTTTAAATAAATTAAACACGGTATAAACTCAATTATCTAACCGTCACCATTCATCATCTAGTAAAACACTTAAAACTAGATTAGCTAAACGTGTGCCAGATAATCTATCTATATTTCCCTTATCAAAGCTCTAATAACTATTTTTGAGTAAAATATATAAAGTCGATAATTATAAAACTTAACGAGATTCCCGTGAATCACTCCAATTTCACGCCCTTAGGATAAAACTTGCCCTTTGGGTACTTCTTTCCATAGTAAAACCAGAATATGCAGAAAGTTATCTGATGAAAGAACATATAGAAAGTTTGAGAGAAATGTAACATCAAAATTCATGGTACACTACAATAAAAGAGTAGCACTAATTACTGCAATATTTACATGATCCACCATGATATCCTCCTATCCATCTCTGACCATATCTACCAAATGCTGCCACAAAACAACCAACCACAAACTAAAACACAGAAAGACAAAAATCAAAAAGAGAAGAAAAAAAAATCACAAAAAGACTATCTTTCCATAGTTTGAGGCCATTCTTCAGGTATGCTGTCCAGTGAAGGCTTCCAAGTAGAAGAAACAACAACAGCAGCTGCAGCAGACTTTCCTCTGTTTCTCTGTATCTCTCCCAAAACATCTTCCAAACCTTGGCCTTCACTGTTCTCCAGCTGAAACATGAGCCACTGTAGCTCTTCCTTTGTCAACACAATCTTGATCTTCATGTTTTCTCTTTTTCCCTCTGTCATACTCTCACCTTTCATTTCTTGCTTTTCTTGATCATGTTGGTTCTCAGTTGTACTTTCTGGGGTGTGTTTGGATCTCTCAATGCAGTTTCCCATGGATTCTTTCTTGTTATTAAACTGTCAAGAAAAGTGCTTGAACTAGCTTGAATATTGTGGAATTGTGATCTGGAAAAGGAGGAATTGAGATGAAGAAAGTAGTGATAATAAAATGGAGGGAGTAGAAATAATAAATAGAGGGGGAGGAGGAAGCAGGCAGCTAGGAGTGGTTAACAAGTGCATGTGAGTGTGGGGCTGAAGCTCAAACACCATTTATAGAGATTTTATAAGCCCTTTTCTTTACAGCAGCTTATCTAATATTTTTGTCTACTTTCATACATCATCTTACGCATTATATGACCTATCTAAATTATTCTCAAAATAATATATATCTCCGTCTTAGTTTTATTTTCTTGTTTTCTATTTTAATATGTTGTGATCTTATTTTCCACTTATTAAGTAAAAGCGTAAAAACCTCTTTTTTTTACATTATTCATTTATCTCTCGTATTTTACACATCCGATATATTTTATCCTCCTTTATAATAAGCGGTCAGTCAGTAACATTTGTCGTTAGTACTCTTAAATGAAATAATTATTTAGTTAAATTTTCATGCGTTTCACCCTCCCTTCAAACTCTTCCTTCCACTCTTTCAAGTTCTTTTTTCCCGTGATTTTGTATCTGGATTCAATTTATATTACATCAATAAAAATAATTCTGATTTCACCAAAATAATCTCTTCGTCAATATCTACAATTTGACATCCATAATGAATATTTTTCGAGATTCGACAAATTTTATTTCGTAATAATAGTAAAAAATTACACACTATTATCAAATTAGTACTGAAAAAAAAAAGTGATTTTACTATATCATATATGTAAAATTATTCCAATTCCACTCAAATAATCTCTTATGAATATGTACGATTTGACACAAAGAACGAACATGTTTCGATAATTTTTAATTTCTAATAAGTAGTCGAAAATTCCATAATTTACAAAAACACAAAATAAAAAATAATATAAAACTTATAGAAAAGTGACACAGTAACATTATGAATATTCTTATATAACATTCAAATTTAACTCAATGACACGCGTAGCGTTTCACATGTTTTTTAGTATTTAATAAACATCCGATTTAATTTATTAGAATCAATTTCATTACAAATTTTACTCGCCCTCTATAATATAGTGTTTACCTAGCTCTAGGCTAACAACTGCACATTTTTCTATTTCTGATGTTGTCATTTAGCCGGAGAACGAACGAGGATTGTTCCAAGGAATTAAACATTAATTACACATTTTATCATTTTCAAAATGAAATAAATATCATTATTTCTACTAACCATGCATGTAATATTTTAACCCCTCCAAATAATGTAGTACAGCTTCATTAGTGCTTTATTTTTAAATATTACTCTCTTATCTAATGACGCTCTTATATGTGTATGATCGTGAAATACTAGATTATATAGAATGGGAATTGACATAAAGTAAAATGTAACTTTTTGATATATTTTTATAGAGTAATTGTAAATGCAAGTGTCATGTTAAAACTTTTAAATTTTTAACCTAATCATCAATACTTTAAACTGTTTTTATGGTTTGTAAAGACGATTCAAAATGTGAGAACTAATAGAAAGTTAAAGTTACTAGTTACTAGAGCCGAAAAGAAGAAGTTAAAAGAATAGTTACACAGACATAGAACATAATATTTTTTCTGAAGAGGTAAATCTATCCTACTTAATACTAACTAAATACCAAATTATATGACCACACCAATATCAACTTTATAACACCAAATAAATCTCCACTCCGAGAATATCGAACTCAAGAACTCTCACAAGTACACCATATCCTTACCGCTATACCATACCATAATATTAATATTAATATTGGTGTACGTGGACGGTTCACATGATTTTGACCAATTCTTCTTAGTTTTCACTATCACATGTTGGGGGTACCTTTCTGGTGGGTGTAAAATATTATTAAACCAAATTATTAAAGATTTTGTCTCCTAAATTAATGGCATTAGCTGCTCTGATTTGACTCCTTAAGTAAAATTAATTCTACTTTTTCCTCCCATAATTACTTCAACGTCCATTTCGGACATTATACGTTAACCACCTCCAGTATCTATCACTTTAATACTTCGGTGTAGTGTAGTTGCATATATAGTTCGTGAGTTCGTTGTGGAAGGTAAATTGGTTACATTTTGTGTAGATTACAATTGACAACTTTACTTGCTCAAAATGGCGAATTGATTGAAGTTTCTTCAATTAGAAATTTCATTGTTTGTATAACAAGATTTAAAGAAAGATTACTAATTATTGATCAGATGAGTGGATGATGATATTTTCTGTGAGGTATATGAATATTAAGAATATTACACGTGTGTTATGAATTCTTTTGTATAATAAGATATATAGTTGGTTAAAAAAATTAATAAGTTTAAACAAAAAAATTTGCATCTTCGGGACTCGAACCTTCTCCCTCCTGAATAAGTGATATATATATGTATCAGACTAAAATTGACTAAATAAGAAAAATTTTGAAAAAATAAATGAAAAATTGCATTAGCAAAACTCGAATCATGCACCTTTTAATGAATAAGTACTGACAAACGTACGTATTAAATTAAAATTAAATAAGTAAGATAACGTTTGAAAAATTAAACTGAAAACTAATATAAATTTATCTGTTATATACTTAGTGGCGATTTTTGATGAGCATGAATTGGAAAGAGGAAGGCTGGATCGACAAAAGTGGTATGTTTTTTGGCATTGTACGGTTTGGAACCTTTGGCTTGCTCGGAATGCTTGGATATATGAAAAAGAGAAGCCAAGGCCGGATTTAATCGTCGAAAAAATTAAAGTGGCAACTTGGTTTTGGTTCAAAGGCAATGCAGAATTGAAGAGTTATAGGAATTCCATAAATTGGTTCCTTAAGCCGGTAGAGTGCCTAGATTGTAATTAGGTGCTAGTCAGCCGAGCCAAGTATCACGAGTATTTTGATACTCGGCTCGAGCTCGGCTCGTTAACAAAAACGAGCTATAAATTGAGCTCGAGTATATTTTAACGAGCTCGAGCTCGGCTCGAGCTCGGAATTTAATGAACTTTAACGAGCTTTTTTCGAGCCTTAACGAGCTTTTTCAATATAATATGGCTTACCGAGCTTTATCGAGCCGAGCCGCTCGTTAACCTATCGAGCATAAAATAAAGCTCGAGCTCGGCTCGTTTACCTTATCGAGCGAGCCGAGCCGAGCCCTCGGTAAGGCTCGGCTCGCGTAACAGCTCTAGTGGTGACAATGTATCTTGTACATACTTAGTCGATTAATAAAAAATTTGCCGTTACCAAAAATATAGTAGTATACTTATCTGTTATAAACTTATATGTTATACTAGTAGTATTATATTATCTAGTGAAAAATCTGGATTCCACATAATGTTTACAAGTAAGTAACTGATCTCCCGCAAATTTACTTATGTGTGTCAATATAACAAGGGCAAATCCGGTATTGCAAGGAATAAGTCAGCTGTCAACAGCTCACATGAAGAAACGGAAGAACCAAATGCATGTGTTGTGCTGAAGAACAACCTGGAAGAGCTTAGAACATTCTATGGTTATCTGTAGCCTCTGTATTGGTAAAGTCAGTGGTGATTCAGTGAGGTTTAGGAGAAGCTCAGGTCAGGGAGTTTTGGCTCTAGTTTCAGAGGTTTGGTTTAGGGTGTTCGAGTTTGGAGACGAGGTTTAGGCGAAATCCGTGCTCATTGGTTTAGGTGCAAGTTGGTTCTTGTGTTGGTTCATGTGCAAGTCTGGTTCAGGTGTTGTGAAGTCGTGGTTCAGGGTGCAATCCGTGTTTCAGGTGTGGGTGAATTCGTGGTTCAGGTGCAAGTCTGGTTCAGGTGTAGTTGAAGTCGTGGTTCAGGTGTAAGTCCGGGTGAAGTCATGGTTCAGGTGTGAGTTGTGGTTCAGGTTCAGGTGAAGTCGTGGTTTAGGTCCAGGTGTAGTCGTGGTTAGTTGTTGTTCAGGTGTAGGTGAAGTCGTCGTTCAAGTGCAATGGTTTAGGTCCAGGTGTAGTAGTGGTTCAGGTGTAGGTGAAGTCGGTCTTGATTAGGTCTGGTATTGTCCTGTAATTTTTTTCGAGCATTTCTTATGCTCAATTCTAATTAATGAAAAATTTTGTCGTTTCAAAAAAAAATAAAAAAAATATATATATATTTACTCTTTAGAATAGAATAGACTAGTTGTATAAATAGGAGTAGCCTTTTCTGTAACATACACTTCATTCATTATCAATATACTCTGTGAATATTCCGCACATTTCTATGGATTCACTTCGTCACTTTAACAATGTGTTTAAGAGCTGGTCAAAAGGAAGTTAAAGAAAGACTTTGCGGTATGAGCTTTTTAACTTTTACATTTTAGAAGATGATTGGTTGGCAACAAAAGTTGGATTGATGTTTGGAGAGTAGGTAAAAATGTGAAGAAAAATTGTTAGTAACAATCTTTTCCGAATCTAATCACGTAGAAATTAACGTTCTTATGTATCATGGCCATCAGTCAATGTGAACTCGTTAAACATTGTCGTTTACCTCATTTACTATTTATTTACAATTTTAGATCAAACAATATTAAAATTAATTTGGCGATTCTTAGTTTGGGTTCTACCGTACGTTCTAGTATAGTCGAAGAGAAATTTCCAAAGAAAGAAAAACATTTAGTTGGAATATATTTGTTGAAATGTATTTTGTCCATAGGGTATTGAAGGAGCCTTCGGGCTTCCCAAATTAATAATTTACAAATCATAATTATTATTATTATTATTATTATAAGTGCCAGATGTACATAATACCTCAGGCAAAATTATATTAGTATTGTGTTCAGACATTCAGATCATGTGTCTAATTCCAAGCCAACCGACATACATATTACTACTACTGTATTATCGCGTTAGCCACAGGCGAGACGTGTAGTGTAAACTCACAATCGCAATCCTGTTATTGTTATCCTTGTTTTATTCTAAACAAAACAAATGTTATACTACACTATTTTAAAAGTTAAAACCGGTCAAATATATTTTTAGAAAATAAGCTTATCTTCAATTAACTTTAATTTCAATTATATTTAGTTCAGTTTAGTTTAGGTTTGTGTAATTTAAATTTATACTTACATTTAAATTAGTCAGTTGAAATTCATTTAATTTAGTTCAGTTTAAAGACTTTCAGGTGAATTGAACGAAATCTAAGCTAATGTATCATGCCTATTTATTTTGGAATCCACATATTTGGATTGTGTGTAATCCAGTAGTGGGGTTCTGTTTTTAATAATTAGTAGTGGATTTTTTTTTTCTTAAAAAAGAAGAGTGTTTGTTATATTCACTCCATCCAGTCAAAAGTTTCTCACTTTCCTTTTTAGTAGTCCATTACAAAGCTTCTCATTTCCTTTTTTGGACACGTGGTCCCCAATCTTTCTCCACTCATTTAATTACAACACACCAAAAAGTACTCTCACTACCCACTTCTAATATAATACTCCAAAAGTAATAAATCATTATTTTGTTGACCAAAACACAAGTGAGAAGCTTATGCTTGGACGGAAGGAGTACAAAATACCTTAATCACAACAAAGCGTTGCGTAGTTGGTAAGACACTGTCTTTCAATTAATAAGTCGGGTGTTTGAGTCACTACAGGATAAATTGGGAAACATTAGTTTAACCATAATGTCCTAAGCATGAGTCCATATTTCGTCAGCAAGTTCATTTTAATAATTATTATTTGTTATTATAATTATAATTAGTGAAAGAAGGCAAAGATCCCTAAGTTTCCATTGCCGTGTTTGGTTGCGCGGAATCTGTTCTCTGACGTCCCATAATTATTTTCAAATATCCCACTTGCAATTTCTAAATACACCGTTTCTTTTATTATAAATAAATTATAATTAACAAACAAAATATCTGTATATCGTAATGGCCCAAGTTTTAAAGTAAAATCTGAATGAGATCGACCCAAAGATATGCTTGCTTAACACATCCACCTCAACTTCAAAACCCTGCTGCATCCAAACAAGGCCGTATCCGCTCAGCTCAACAACAACATCACCCCTACCGTACATCTATTTTTTACATAACTATAATATATACAACGAAATTATAGTAGGTTTATAATAACCCGACCACTAATCGATCGACACCTAACATTTTAGACCGACACGGTTATACATGAATTGGTTTAGATCACATAAATTATTGGTAAGATAAGAACAGATAAATCTATTTTTTTTAATAACCCAAAAATGCATCATACCATTGAGCACATGCTTCTCTGACTTACGGTAAGATAAGAACAGATAAATCAAAATATGAGATTGTGATACGGAGTATTACAATGTTATTAGTTGTTCTTTTCAGCTTAAAAACTCTGAACTAAATTGATCTGACTGGTATTAACTGAAGTGAAATACAAATTTAAACTAACAAAATTGAAGTTAACAGAACTAAGCTAATTAGACTGAATTTAAGTTGAAAATAACAAAAAAAATTAGTAGTATAAAAGAGAATTTCAACCCCCCCCCCCGTTAATGTTGGAGTCCTAGTAAACCAATAAAACAAAAAAAAAATGTCATCCTAAAAAATCCACAATCTTGAACGGGCCTTTTATATTCTTTACAAATAATGGCCACCGGAAAAGAAGAAAAAAAGAAATTAATAATAAACAAGGACTTCTTTCATAGATTATCTTATGTTCAAACTTCAAACTTCAAACCGTACATCTTATTTTCTCTATTCAAAGTTTGATGTGTCATTTTGGTCAATATATATTATTAGAAGTGAAGAACACTCACATATGCATGCATGTAACAATTTCTGGAAATTTACAGTGTCAAATAGTTTGTTAGAGTTGATGGTATGGTCCTAAACACTTAGGGCTCGATTCTTCCTGAACCGAACATGTAAACGCCCTAATAAAACAGTGAGTTTCGTGTACAAGTAGGGGGGGACATGCATTTGGAGATGAGTTATACAATCTTATACACTAACACGAACTTGGTTCCTACGTATGATACCTGATAGGCTGATACACACAGACCAGTAAACCAAGACCACCTGCTATATGCATACATACCCCAAATGAAGCTCGCACAGAGTTTATAGTTATGAATGTTCGATGAAAATTCTTTGAGATGCATATGAAGAGAATGAATGAAATTATTGTGAAAATAAGTGTGACATGATACGACATACATATATTGCATTACTGCTCTTTGGAAGTTTGGAACAAGTACAAAAACCCTTACTTCCAGATCAAAATTTTGGAGGAGTCGAAAAGTATAAAATTGGTACTAAACAAGGCTGGTGTATGTGAAACAGGGGATAGACCCTGACCTGATGATCCAAAAGTGTGTTAATTAGCGGAGTAATTCCAATCCACAGCTCTCATTTGAACTTTTTTGCCAATAATTCGTACTTTTCTCGTTCCTGCATGCAACAAAAATACAGTAACTGTGAGGCTGTGCAATAAGAGCCTCACTGCGATATACGGTAGGCGATAATATTCATAAAAAGTTGCCCTAATAATCCCCTAATCCAATTAATGCCACACCAACCCTGCCCTTAAGAAATTAAGGCTTTTGGTGAATAGTTCTATAAAGAAAACAAGAGGATTTTATGCCCTAAGCATGACACACACACAAAAAACATAGTTACTTGAACTACTAATGTACAGACAACATGAGAAACCAGAAGTACCTTGTCGGAAACAGAGGGAGATATTGTTTGTAAGGCTAACTTGATATGTTCATCTTTTATGGTCCACGATTTGCCAGGACTTTGATCCAAAGATGCTTTTTTCTCCTCAAGAACAACAATAGAAGCCGCTTCCATCTATCACCAAGAGAATATATGTATCGATCATTAAAAAAGTATTAAGCAGTAATTTAACAATGACAAAACATCATACAAACTAACTAAAAAAATAACATACCAGAGCACTAAGATCTGCGCCACTAAAATTTTCACAAGCATCATCTTTCCCTATGGCCATCAAGTCTACGTCGGCATCTATTGGCTTATTGCGACCAAGAGCTTTTAAGATCATTCCTCGTTCATCTGGACTAGGAAGAGGAATGTAAACACGAGTCCCAAATCTTCCAGGTCGAAGAAGAGCTGGGTCAATGACATCAATCCTGTTTGTATTACCGAGAAGGAAACCACCAAGATAAGAGGCAAGGCTACCATGGACGAACCGTAAAGAAGAAAAACATTATATTTACCTATTTGTGGCGCCAATGATAAAAACTCCTTGTCTGTTATCTGAGCCAGATAACTCTAACAGAAGCTGCAATGAAAGAGGTGGTCCATATTCAGTCAAAAGCCATGGGTGGACATGTGAATTGAAGTAAGAGACTAACACAGGAATCATTCAATTCAAGAGACTTATAACAACCTGGTTCACAAAACGCTCAACGACCCAGCCTCCTTCTCTGCCACGTCGTGTTGTTAATGCATCCACCTGGTGTGAAGGAACAATGACGTGGAAGCTTTATTATTTCAAACAAGCACATCTCAGAGATGCATTTCAAAATATGGGCTGGAAGCGGAAAACAAAATAATACAAGTATAAAATATCATTAGGCCGTTTTGTATACAAGCTTCAGAGTGTTAAGTAATTCCTTTAAGACGGGATGTGTGAGCAACTTTCGAGGACTCTAAAATCTAGTTTGTTCGGATTCGTAGTTCTTCGATATCCACAGATCCTCTATATATAAGGTTAAACCAAAAGTGACTCATAGAGAAGTCAAGAATGAAGTAGAGAAAACAGAAAAGGGCACAAGAAGGTGATAGAAATCCCATACCGACACCGGGGAAACACAATGAACTCTAGAAATACTTAGAATGCCAATATCAACTAGCAGCTTAACGAACTAGCCAATATGGACCAAACAAATCCAGAATATATTTGAACATCAAAATTTCTGAAATAAATACAACTATAACAACACTAGCCCATAAATCAACTGAGATGGTATAAACAGCAAAAATATCCTACTGCCAACGAAAAATTTTGTTTACATGTCTTAATAATATTTCGTTCATAACTGATGTTGGTAAAGCCTAAAAATTCACTTTTCCTGACTTCTCATCTTCCCCAATCAGCTCTCTTTATTCAAAGTTTCTCGTTATAATGCAATGACTGTTCACTGGAGAGATGAAGATGTGTATATTGAATCAAAAACCTACAGATCATCATATCTGCTCCCCACCACAATTTTATCTATATCAATTTAAATCCCCCTCACCAAAAATTGACCAAAGACAGATTTTAAATTAGTAAGTTGTGGCAGCTAGCAAGATCAAGAAGAGAGGAGGGAGAAGGGGCTAATGATGTGGTGTAACTTTTATACTTTGAATACTATATAATTCTCTTCAGGATTTTGAGTGATAGTATCCTTCTAATTCTAATGATGAATTCAAAGGACACCAAACATATCCACCTAGCAAGATTTGTAAATCAATCACCTCTGGCCAGCCCTACATCCCCACAAGCCCATTAATATTGTTTTTCTTTAATTTTTTGACATGATCACTGCCTTGTTCAACTGGAAGTCTGGAACATATCCTCAGTTCATTTTAGGGCATTCACTTTCTATTTCAATTATACCAGAATTAGGGTTAGGGTAAAAGGAATGGGTTGTGAAGAGAATCAGAAATCAGAATGGGTCCTGAGCAAGTGAACAGAACTTTTTCTTTGAATTCTAATCAGGGGTCATACTTTCAACTTTTCAAACTCAAATTTCTTCGTCCTTGCATTATAAGATCTGCTCTAGAAAATATCACCTCCCATAACTCAGCGGATCATACAATAAAATAGTTTGGCAGTACAAAATAAGAATTGATACTCCCCCTGTCACAGACGAATCACATTTGGTATTTGGTAACGGAGATTAAGAGGTAAGGCAAAACCACAAAAGTAGTGGCAATAAAGTTGATTCATAGCACATCACCTCGAATGAGTTAGTACACATGGGTGTAAATTTTGCCAAAACTGGCAACAAGACATTTGAACTGGGACATATAAATGTAATTTGTGACGTTTGGTTTGGAACAGAAAGGGTACTTGACATGATACCTACTTAGACTTGCAAACCTGTCCTTAAAGTATGTTTACAAAAATAAGCTCTTACAATAGCTACGAGCCTATACTAGACTAGATGACACAAAGTTGGAAACTACTAATATGGGATGCTATGCTAAAATGATGATGATGAAGAGCTTGTAGACTAACTTATGTAAAGAGTACCTCATCGAAGAAAAGTATGCATGGGGAACATGTTCTTGCCCGACTGAATATTTTTCGAATCGCCAATTCACTTTCACCCACATATTTACTCAGAAGTTCAGGGCCCTGAAAAAAATAAAAGAATTATCATAAGAAATCGTAGGAACATGGTAACAAACTAAACAATCACAATAAAAACCAAAGAAACCTTGATATGTATGAAACTTGCTCCTGCTTCACTTGCAACAGCCTTCGCAATCAATGTTTTACCACATCCAGGAGGACCATGGAGCAAAACCCCTGTGCCTGAGATTATTCCGAGTTTCTGCAAAAGAAAACGCATAAGAACCTGAAAGTCCTCATAAATTCACAAATACTAAATCAAAGCACCATATGACTATCACCTCATAATCTTCAGGATCTTTTATACGCTCGACTATATCACGGACAAGCTGACGTCTCAGCAGATGAAGACCTCCAACATCTTCCCAGTTAACATCTGGCACGGTAGAAAATCCTTCTCTTCTAGATGAAGGCTGGACAAATTTAACAGCTTCCTGCAGTCAAATAGTCAATTAGATATAATTATTTCATATGTAACAGTCACCTAAATATTTAGTGACCAAAAGCATTCCGAGAATACTCATTTTAAGTGTTCATTAAGGCTGAAGCACCTTTCATAACTTAATAAACGCATCAAGTTTCCTTCTTTAGCCTAGATTTGAAAAATAATAAGGAACTCAATGGTTAAGCATGTAAACAAATACTGAGTAACAGCGAAACATCATATGTTCACTGTTAACTAGTGCTCCGGTTATACCTCAAAATCAGACATGCTGATGCTGAGCTTATCTATTTCTTCCTGTGACCATGGCTTCAACAATTCTTTATAGGATACTTCGTGTAACACTTCTTCAGCAAGCTTAACCTTTCTCTCTTCGATAATTCTCTTCATTGCAAGGTTACCAGCCTTGTTGGCTAGTGCTACCAGATCTGCTCCTACAAACCCTGGTGTAGAACGGGCTATTTTTGCAAGATCAAAATCACCTTCTATCGTAAGCTTGCGAGTAAGCACTGTAAGTATTTCAACCCGTGCCCTTTCATCTGGAATTGTTAATAAAAATTCACGATCAAACCGTCCAGGCCTCCTCAGAGCAGGGTCAAGAGCATCAGGTCTATTAGTTGCTCCAATTACTAGCACATACCCAGGTTTACTATCTGAGCTTTCCAGTTTTTTACTATCGCCTACAGGCTCTCCGGGCCTGTGTGATTCATCCATGCAGGCCATTAATTGTGTCACAATGCGTCTCTCCATTTCCCTCTGCAAATCTTCTCTTTTTGAAGCAATAGAATCAATTTCATCAATAAATACAATAGATGGAGCAGTTCTGTAAGCTTTTGAAAACAATTCCCGAATGTTTTCTTCTGATGCACCTGAATTTTCAGAAAGAGAATATGCCAATGAGGTTCAATGTACATGAGTAAACCATTGGATAGTAAAAGATGCATATGTGGATCAAAGTACCTGAAACTCCAGAGACCAATTCCGTAGCACAAATTTTGTAAAATGGGACTTTGGTCTCATTAGCAATGGCATGGGCCAATTTGGTTTTCCCACATCCTGGTGGTCCATGAAACAAAATCCCTGTTATTGGCTTCACCCCTAGCTTGAGTGGAAGATAAGGATGATAGAAAGGCACAATCACCTCCATCATCAATTCATTAATCACTCCACTCATCCCCCCTAAATCCTCAAATGTTGGCCCACGATTAACATTATCCTCAGCGCTACTATTGTCATGCTCAGTGTGTTGAATTGGATCAGCTCCTCCTGTCTCTCGACGCTGCCCCCCATTCATCAAATTTACTTTCTTGTCATTTTTATTGTCAACAATCTCCAACTCCACACCTTCTTGGGTGTCTCTCCCAGCCGCCAATTCCTTCCTCGTATAATTGGCCCTCAGCATAGCCTTCATCAAATCAAACTCTGGTTCTACTTTCTCCCCATAGACAGCATCATCAGATGTTGATGTTTCCTCCTCAAATGGCTCATCTGCTTCAGAAGTACTACCGCTGCTTGCAGCAGATGCTAGGGAGGATGAGGACCCACTGCTGTTTGATATGTCACGCTTTCTCCTCTTCATGTGTTGATCTTCAATAAGTTGCAATCTTTCCTCCGCTGGATCAATTTTCCCTAATTTCCTTTTTGATGGAGTCTCAGCATCATTGTTATCTCTACTTAAAATATTAATCAGTCTAGTCACACGTTTCGTGAAGGGCTGAAGCTTCTGACGGGAGTAGTGAGGGAAAGTAGAACGGAGGTGACTCACCAGTTCCTCAGTTGTAGTGTAATCATTCCCCTTTTTTAGGGCCTCAATGTCATAGTGAAGTGTACGGTCAAATCGAGGAGGTTTCCCCACACCACCAGACTTCCGTACCATCTTCGGATACTGAATGACAAAAATAGATGAATTAAAGGTCTAATAACACCATCATCCAAAAAGAACAACATGATGAAGTTTATACACTAAAAACACCCACCTAAATCTTGAAACAGAGATTAACTTATCAAATTTGATAAATAATCTTCCCTGCCACAGAAATGGAAGAAAACACTATGTCACTCCAACCGCAAGAAATGTATACAGAACTCTACATAGCACTTAAGAGTTAGATGAATAAAAACTCTCAGAAGTAGCAGCACATCATGAAATGCGAAATCAGGCACCCACAGCAGTGTTTGGGATGCATGATATAAACTACAGAGAGTTCCAAACCAGTACTATAAGAATAGATTCAGTAAATCACCATTTGAAATAGAGACCAGGAAAATAGCACGCATGTCGTTTTGGAAACATCTTTCTTGTCTATTTAGGAGAAAAATGGACAGCCTAGTGGCAAAATCCTTAAGTCCTATCTCAGTTACAGGAAAACACAGTGAAGTAGCTCAAATTTTAGCTTAATATAATATATACCCCCTCCATTTCAATCCAAAGTTACTAAGTACCTACTGAAAAGCAAAATTGGATTTTTTCAGTTTTTTTACGCAACCTAGCCTTAAGAGTCCAAGTTTTTCCCTAATTCGTGTTTAGTAACCGTAATTACAAACTTATTGTTCACCTATAATCTTCAATTAGGTAAAGCTTCTGAATAGCATCTTTCGATACTTTGTTCTGCAGCGTACACTAAAATTTTATAATACACTGTAGTTGATGGTTCTAACTTATCTAAAAGATGAGTAAGATACAGCTTTTAAACAATTACCGAAGAATTTCTGGACTGAATCCGAGAATGGCAGATTACAACTACATTCACAGAAAACAAACAGATTCTAGGAAACGGAAAACTGTAAACGGAAAAAGTGAATGAATTTGAAAGAAATCAAGTTGAAATCAGAAATTAATCAAAATTAGAATAGAAGGAAGAGCATGTTGGTGAAGGCGTACCTGGGCTGGTTGTGGTAGAAGAGGAAACACTGAATTTCGGAAGCTAAAATTGCAAAACAGAAATAGACCTAGGTCTTCTTCCCGAGCACTAATAAGAATTACGTTTTGTTAGTTCGTGAAGTAATGCTCATTATTTGGCAAATCAATTCTTTTTTGGTATATTTTTTTTAGAGAAAATTATAAAATAGTGCTAGTTTCAAATCTTTATTGCAACTGATACATAAAAAACATCTTGCAAATTAGTGAAAAACATTTTACAGATTAGTGATATAGCTAAATTTAGTAAATTTCTATATAACAAACTTCTCTTATTTTACTCCAAATTCAAAACTAACGTAATCTTTTGAAAT
>JAYMSL010000521.1:0-23563 GCA_036897195.1 Plantago coronopus
GGACGGTCCTACCTCGAGCTAGGCCTCCTACGTTAAGTCAACTCCGGATTGTCTACAGGCAATCCGGTTGAACGACTAACCCCCCTACCTTGAGTGCGCGGGTTCATAGGTAACAAGAGCGTGTGGAGATCGAATTCAAGACGTTGAAGACTTAGAACGAATCACCGTAAGCTACTTCAGATTATAACGCTCTAGAGACTAATTCGTCTTGGACGTTGAACAGTACGAACTAGCGTGTTTTTACCCTCAACAGAATCTAGTCATATATATTAATTCTCTAATAATATTTGATGGAACTACTGATCACGACGAATTTTCAATTTATCTGGGATATATCTCCATTATAGATTTCTGATGTAGTAACTTGGAATCTTAGATGTTCGTACTTTTTTTTTAGGATTATAGCTCGTTTATATTAGTGAAGTAAGGTATGTTAGCTCTTAAAAAAAGAGAATAAATCAAGAGCGCGCTCTTTGAGCTGGCCGCTTTGTAAACGCGCGCCAAGCGCGATTTGAGCTCTTGAGAAGTTGGGAACTGGCGCTTTAAACTCTGGCTCTGCCGATCTGACTGGCATGCACAATTTGAAGTTTTGGACTTTGGAGATGTTATGTGATATGCTATACAGATATGCATGTTTGGAGCTCGACAGGCAGTTGCTTAAACTGCATGCAGAATCACCATACGTGTCTCTCGAACAGCTTCTCTCTCACTGGAACTTAATTGAGTTTAATTTTTAATAATATAACACTCTCTAGAATCCTAGCCACTTCTGTTTGCTCCATTTTACTTGCTACTAGATGTTCTTGTTTCAAACCAAGAATAGAACAAGAAGAAGAAGATAAACAAAACAAGAAACAATTCTCTGTCGATGAAATGAAGGTTTGGTTGTTTGTTGATCAATTTCTTCATCTCTTTTATATAGAAATTCTGTATTTAGTTCACCTGATCTTTAAGAGTATTTCATGTTTGCACTTTGCTCTTGTTGCTGTTACTGGTACGTTCACAATTAATATGTAATTTTGCTTTTGTCCATGTTATAATTTATTAGTTAGAGTTGAATGTTTGAATCATTGAATGAATTGAATTAAGCCCAGAGATAACTGGGTAATTGTTGCACAATTGTCGGATTTGCAAATAGGTTTTAAGTTACAGTATTTCGAATCATCGAAGAATAATCATAAGTTTCAGTTCTTTGCCTTTTCAAATCAAAATACTGATTGTACTTTTGGTTACTGCTCGATTTTCACATAAGTGAAGCTAAAATCAGTGTGTGTAATTGACAACGTAGCTCAGTTGTTGGGTTGGTATAGAGTCGGTAAGGGTAAATTGGAACTATTATTGCTCCGCTTCCCAAAAAAAAGGGAGTGTAGTTGAACTTGCGACGCAAAATATTGTGCGAAGAAAATAGCAGATAATAATAATGTTAGGTAAATTTGGATGGCTACCATGTAGACCTTATCAGCTTTGTTTGTTTTCTTGAAGTAAGAGTAGTATAGTTAGATTTGCCGTAAAAAAAAAGCTTTGTTTTCTTGAAAGTTGAAACATTTGCTAGCTAGTTTTGTACTGCAGTAGGCCTAATTAGCTTTGTATATAACTATATATATAAGGTGGTTAGGGACTTCATGGTTTAAAGTTTAAGGTGTGAATTTTGTATATTGCAGGTCCAGGAAATGAGAACTCAAGGTCATCAGTCCGGGGATGATGAAAAAAAGATAATGACGAGGAAACAGAAGGCGGAGGGGAAGAGGGCACAGTCGGACCAGTCATCTAAAAAGCCTAAAAAGGAGGAAGACAATGGGAAGGAAAATGACAAGTCTAATGAGGCTGTAAAGGAGGAATTTGCGAAGTTTTGTAAAACTCTAAGTCAGAATCTTACAGTTCAGCAGATGCGCGAGGTTCTGGAGGCTAATGGACAGGATGCAAGTGGTTGTGATGATGCTATTGTTCCGAGATGGTAAGTAAGATTTTCCGGGCTTTACGTACATGAATTATATGTTGAAAGTTTCTGGAATGCATACACTGTATATTAGGAAAATATAAAAGATCTTTTGCAGTGTCTATTAGTCTATTTATAATGTTCTTGCTACTTTTACATCACAGCCAGGACATAATGTTTTTCGGGCTGGTCGATGAATGTCCAGTCTGTAATTGGCCTCTGAAGGTCATGGAGATGAAGTACACCTGCACAGGTGCATATAGTGCATGGTCAAGTTGCACATATAGCACGAAGGACCCGCCTAGAAAGGACGAGCCTCTGAAGTTGCCCGACTTTGTAAAAGACACAGCTTGTGCTGATGTAACCTACACTCTGCTCTAATGTTTTAGCTCTGTACTTTCACAGGAATATCACTTCCCCTTCTTCTTTTAAGCATTCTAAATTCATTGTATTTTTGTGTAGTTACTAAGTAAGCATCAAGATCCAAAGACTCGACCAAAGAAGAAGATGTCAGTTGCCGACAATCCTAAGGCTTTGGATGGGATGATGATTTCACTTTCAGGCCGTTTGAGTAGAAAACATGTAATCCTGGTCATAAAATGTTCGATGTACGTATTTGATAATAAAAAGCCATAAGCTCACAATTTGTATTTTGTTGTTTTTCCCCAGAAATACTGGAAGTCAAAAATAGAGAAACATGGCGGCAAAGTTCCTACTTCTATAGCTGGTAGATGTATATAAAGTTTAAGAAGTCTAGTATATTTGATGCACTATACTAACTTGGACATGTTTACTCTTGCAGGAGCAACTTGTCTGGTCATATCCCCGGCCGAGAGAGATCGTGGTGGCTCATTGAAATTGGCTGAAGCAATGTAAGGAACATCTTCTCATTTTAATGTGGTTCATAGTCTGTTAATGATAGAGTCACTAATGCATTTGCAAATTGCACTATCTTGAATATGATTGTTATGTGCATAAGAGGGGATTTTATGCATGCCTCATATGTTGCTTCATAAGTTTCTAGCCTAATTACACACAACCAGGGAAAAGGGCATACCTGTCGTACGCGAAGCTTGGTTACTTGACAGTATCGAGAAACAGGAGGCTCAACCTCTAGACGCCTACGATGTCGTTAGTGATCTTACTGCAGCAGGGAGTGGCATTCCACTTCATCAGCAGGATCCAAGTGACGAAGCTCTTGAAATCCTTACAGCTGAGGTACATATTATCTTGATTTGTTGATATGTTAGTTCGGCGAGTGTATTGATGAAAAACAAATCAGGGGTTTAGCTTATTGTGACTAATTCTCATGTCTGCTTTACATAACTAAGCATCCAAATTAATCAATTTGCTCGAGTTATAAATATGATAGTCTTGAGATACTTTTGTTAAGGCATAGAACTTTGTTTGGAATAATAGTACCTTTTATGTTTCTCTCTTATCCATTGTCTATCTGCAAATTCTACCTGTGTGCTCAAATCTTCCTCGTTTCTCGTGTTTCTCCCTTTTGGCCTGCAATTTCGGTGCCAAAGATATTGATCATTGTTGATTTTTGGCACCTGTCTCACTTTATCGATTGGTTAACTGCAGCTTAAGATATATGGAAAGAGGGGTGTTCACAAGGACTCCAAGTTGCAGGATCAAGGTGCACAGATACTCGAGAGTGATGGAATTCTTTACAACTGTGTTCTTTCAGTTAGTGACCGCGGCCGAGGACTAAATGAGTATGACTATTGACTAACATCATATTTTAAATATTATATCTTTTTAACTGAAACCAATTGATTCTTTCTTGGTAGACTCTGTGTTATGCAATTGATTGCAATACCTGAAAACCGCCGCCTGTATATGTACTACAAAAAGGGAAGTATTGGCGATGATGCAAGGGCAGAGGAAAATCTGGAGGATTGGGAGAACATGGACGATGCAATTAAAGAGTTCGCTAAACTTTTCGAGGAGTTGACTGGAAATGAGTTTGAAGCATGGGAAAGGGAGAAAAAAATTGAGAAGAAGCTACATAAGTTTTTCCCAATAGACATTGTGAGGTTTCATTTATTCCAGTACAGCAAATACTTATCCTAATGCAGGCATAATCATAAGTGTACGATTTGGTAGGATGATGGAGTTGAAGTTAGACATGGTGGTTTGGGCCTTAGACAGCTTGGGGTGGCTGCGGCACATACCAAACTCGATCCCGAGGTGGGGAAATTCATAAAGATTTTGTGCAGTCAAGAGATCTACAGGTGTCTTAACTATACAATGCTGATTGAGTATTCTCGTATAATTTATTTTACGATAGAATAATGAAGTACCATGTTACAGGTATGCTATAACAGAAATGGGATTGGACACAATCGATATTCCAATAGGGATGGTAACAGATTTTCATTTGAAGAGATGTAAGTAAAGTTTTGTCCATGCACTTTGTTATGTATGTTGAAATTGAAAATGCAGTTTGTGAGAAAACGCTGTGATGCAGGTGAAGATGTTATCCTTGAATTTGTTGACAAGCTAATGTCCAAAAAGGAGTCAGGCGAGAAGAAGGCAGCTCTGTGGTCTGATTTCAGTCAGAGGTGGTTTACATTGGTCCCGACCACTAGGCCTTTGATTTTTCAGGATTTTACCGACGTTGGTGACAATGTAAGTGAAATGATTGAACTTATATATGGTTGAACTTTGAAGCTTTAATTGGTTTTGGTGATTTTTTGGCTTTGTTTGGTTTAGTTCTTTTTTTAGCTACTGATGGGAAATGAAACATACAGGTTGCAGCTGCATACGAGACTGTCAGGGACATAAACGTGGCTTCACGTATAATAGGAGATATGTCTGGTTCTACTCTGGATGATCCTCTTTCTAATGTGTATGAGAAATTGGGCTGCTCAATCACATTGTTGGAGAAGGATGCAGATGATTACAAGATGATATCAAACTATCTAGAGAAGACCTATGAACCCTTCACAGTCGCAGACATCGTAAGATTAGTATATGGAAATGTTTTTGTTTGATATGTGGTGATTTAGTGGTGTCGCTTACGTGTGTCTTTTGCTCTTTTAGAGTTATGGAGTATCAATTGAGAATATTTTTGTCGTTGAATCTAGTGCTTGTCCGTCTCTTGATGAAATCAAGACACTGCCAAACAAAGTCCTGCTGTGGTGTGGTAAGTTTCATTGTCTGTGGTACACTCTTTAAGTCTTTATAGTTTCAACATTTCTAACTTAAATGTGGTTGTCAGGTAGCCGCACCTCGAATTTGCTCCGGCATTTGCACAAGGGTTTCGTACCTGCAGTGTGTTTCCTACCAGTTCCGGGATACATGGTAATTAGGCTCAATCTCAGTTGCTTATTTCATCATATGTTTTCATCCTGTTCCCTCATCGTTTTTGGGAAATCTTATGGCAGTTCGGAAAAGCTATAGTCTGTTCTGATGCTGCAGCAGAGGCAGCTAAGTATGGGTTCACATCAGTAGATAGACCAGATGGAGTTTTGATCTTGGCAGTTGCATCGTTGGGAGATAACATTACAGAGCTGACCAGTCCTCCCGAGGTTTTTTTTCCCTAATTAGCAACATACAATTGTGCATTTGTGCTTTTGTGTGGTACGATATTCTGAAGTTGTTACATCTATCGAGTAGGATGTGTCATCATTTGAAGAGAAGAGTGGCGTGAAGGGACTAGGTCGGAAGAAAACAGATGAGTCGGAGCATTTCATTTGGAAGGATGACATCAAGGTACCTTGTGGGCGCATAATCCCGTCAGATCACACGGATAGTGCTCTTGAATACAATGAATATGCCGTCTATGATCCAAAACAGGTAATATCATGGATCAGCTCCTTGCTTTATGTTGCATATATTTAAAAAACCTTCTAGGACAGACTTCTTTTTTTCATCTATCGATCCTTGTTTGCCAGGTTAGCATAAGGTTTGTCGTGGCAGTTAAGTACGAAGAAAGGAACGTGGAGTTTGAGACAGCGGAGTAGAACGAAGGAAGGTTGCGAGTCTGACTATAACATTTGTAATGTTCAAGTTTATGGTCATGGCCTTTTGTATGTACATATTTTTGTGTCCAAGTCATGTGCAAGTAGAACTAGGAAGGGACTCTTGCCCTCAAGCTGAGAAATATTAATGGTATTTTCATGATATTTTATAGTTAAGGGACCTTTTTACAATATGCCATATATTTGTTTTGCGCATAGTCAAAATTGTTCTAAAGATAAATTTGCGAGTTCACCTGAATTTAAGTAAGTGTTGTATAATTGTATTAGAACCTAGAGAACCTATTTGTAAGTCAAAATAGATATGTTGATACAACCATAAGTGTTTTGATTTAGGGTGTTAATTCAAAATAGATGTGTGCTTTTTTTTTTTTGGAATAGGCAAAATATTATTGAAGTGATACGTACACAAAAGTGCAAAAGATTTGCACCAGAGAGTCTTAACCAAATAGATTTAGAGAAATTTTTGGGAAAGTCCACTAAATGTGGTCTTTTTAAAAAGTCCACTTAAAAACATTAACTATTTACTATATAACATCACCTATTTTAACATAAACATCAATTATTTACAGCAAACATCAACTATTAACAATAAACATCAACTATTTTTCAATAAACATTAACTATTTTGCAATACATCAACGGTTTACCATGAAACATCGATTATTTATATTAAACATCAACTATTTTGCTATGAAATAATCGATTATTTTACATTACACATCAACTATTATATCACTAATATCAACTATTTAAAAACTATCAACTATTCAATCATAAACATCAAATATTTGATAATAAACATCACCTATTTTAGCATTAACATTAACAATATTGAGTGGACTTTCCGAAAAGACCACTTATAGGTGGACTTTCCCAACAATTAATAATAGATTTAAACACCTGCGAAAAGAAACATGTTAATGTAGAGGAGGGAGATGATAATCGACTAAGGTTAAACCTCAAGAACAGTCGAACACCAGTAGCTCATGAGGTTTACAAGATCTAACCTGAGCTGATACACAAATACCTTACGTAGCCAAGATACCAAGTGAAACATGAAGTAATATAATACCGAACCCAGAAGTGACAAAACCAAACACTATGTATAATCAAGAATCCTCTAACCCAGAACTATCTAACTATTGCACCATACGACCACTACCGCTTATTCACAAACCAAGCACTAATCTTAGTCCATAAACACCTGACTGACCCCGCCATTACCTGTGTCCTACCTGCCAAACAAAACACATGCCAAAGCACTAGTTCCAAAAGTTTTGAAACAAAGCATCAGACACTAACAAAAGACCGAAACTATTAAACGTAAGCAGTCGAATCCTAATCAAGTAGGATGAGACGTGTACACGCAGCTTATACAGTTGTACATTAGCTAGGGTTGAGAGTTGTACATCAAGCTTAGCCAGTTATACATTGAGGTAGTTAGTTAGTTATTTTAGCTCATTTGGGTTTAAGTCTTCTCTATATAAACAGAGAAGTAAGCCTGTGTAATTCACTCAAGATTCATTGTAATCTCTTCTCATTTTTGTTATCAATACACATAGTGTGGTTTTCTTTATCAGTTTTACAACTGTTACACGGCTCACTTCTAGTTTCAGGTGCGGAATTAATTTAGACAAAAAGTAAGACATAAATCCACTTTCTATCCGTAAAATAGATGTGTTGTGTTGATACAAACATAAGTTTTTTGATTTAGGGTGTGTTTAACTATGCAGTCTAACAAGATTTTCTTGATTAGATGAATTTAGTTTTTTCTTTCTCATTTATGAATCGGTAATTAGTACTTTCCTCCGTTCCGTTTGAAAACTTCTCATTTACTTCTGTTGACCTTTTTTCGATCATAAATAAATCCTAACTCCTGCCAAATAAAAAATATACAAAAATTTATATTAATATAGTATAACAATTGTTATATTTGATTATATATTTTCTATAAATTTTCTCCAATGTTTTTTTCCAAAAGTTTCTCTTTAAACTAAATGAAAATCTTTGGACGGACTCGACGCCCCATGAAGCATGCAAAGAGAAGAAACACCAAGAAATTAGTAGATGCTTAGTGATATAATCATAGGCATTAGTTTTTAGTAGTACAATTTTGTTAACTCTACAAAGTTGTAATTAAATTAATAAATACATAAACCTTCGCCTTACCTGAATGACCTTCTACTTACAATTCAATTTATTTACGACTAAATCAACTTATAACCTGAGTGATGTTGACCTAAAACAAAAGGCAACCGTGCACAAATATTAATGAAGAATCCATGACTGGGTCTTTGAGAAAAAGAAAGGAAAAATAACCTGCTGAAAATGAAGGTTCCGATGGGTGGTATATATGTATCGTGACTGGTGACGACTATGTATATTTGGACAAGAGAAAAACCAATTAATTCCCTTGTGATATCGATTTAAACAAGGCTTATTGGCCACTATCACACCTACAGCTACAGCAACAAGGTCCTTTTTCTAATTATCTAACGCTAATTATTCACTAATTAATACCAAGTGGGTGATTAATTAAAGTATGTTGTAAAATCTTTAAAGCTCTGCTAGCTACTTGAAAGCAATATCATTTTTACGATAACCCCATCTTAATTTAAACCTTAATTTGCTAATACTCAATACTTTGGTCTACAACTGATTTATTTGTTTAACCAAAAACAAACTTCAAATTGGAGGATGGATTTATTTTGGGAAGTATAGTAATCTAAGCAAGATATCGGATCGTTACACACTTACACCCCATTACTCTTTTAAAGAGTTCAACCGAACTTTTATTAAGTTTTTTCGCGGTTGGGAAACTTTACAAGCAAACACACTAAATACACTATGAATTAATCTTTTCTTTAAAAGAAAATTATGATAGAATGGAAAGTCATTGCCCTAGATAATCAAGCATTCATAGTACCCCAAAAAGCACTCCACCATATGAGATAACTTCCCATTCCATTAATTGGACCTACTAGTTCCAAGTCTAACCTACATATAGATAGATAATATATACATAAAACCTGCAAGTACAAATCTCAGCATTACAATTTGCCCGCAAGAGTTGACTCAGTTGGCTAAACAGAGGTGAACTTTCTTTTTAATCACAGGTTCCAATCTTAAAAAGAAAAGGATAGATCATAACCCTGGATAAGCCTACCTGCATGCAATGCACTTAACTAACTCCACACAAGACTTTGCTCATAATTGATCAACAATGCTTCAATATTTTATTCAATTACTCATTTTATTCCATTCTGGTACACCGAATTTTATAGAGACGGAGAAACATTACAGATACGTACAAAATATATCGGTAGTTTAACTGAAAACGTTTTTTTAAGTTATACTTTTATATATTATAAAGAAAAGTAAATTTAGTTAACAATATTAGCATTATAATCGAAAACATTATTGTGTTTCTTAAGAAAATCGTCCCGACTCCTTTTAAAATAGGCGGTCTCTCATAAGTAATTAAGAATGTGAGAACCGTTTCACCATATCATGCATGAGTCTCATGATATTGTATTATATGGTGTCATAGTGGTAACATCTCTAAAACATACGTAAAAGAAAAAGAATGTAATAATTATTATTTAGCTCATAGAAAAATCAACTTGGCATAAGTATATTGTTAAAGATTTTAATCATCCCAAGTTAAGTTCTGTTCAGATACTGTTGAAGATTTCTCAAAGAAAAAAAAAAAGAAGTTTAAGTTAAGTTCTGTTCTGTCATCAGTTGATCCCATGTCTGTTTCTTCATCTCCGCAACTATAAATCTTTCTGTCTCACAAATTCAAGTCATGCAGTTCATATAAGTTAATCACAAGATGAAATTGAATATCCTTGTAATCTCCTCAAGCTTCCTGCAGTCCAGCTATCTTCAACAAAGTTGAGACATTTCTTGTTAAATCCCCAACATGAAGCAGCCTCGACGACCTCTGCACATCGTACTCATGTTCTTAACATCAATGGCCGCGGTTTTCATGCTTCGCGGAAACGGGGGTTTTCAGCTAAGCAATGAAGAAGACCCTGTTTCTAAAACTACCCTGTTAAAATACGCTTCAATCGACAGAGGAGATATCAAGTTGAAGCAGGAAATTGATTGGTTGCTCAATAATGGACACAGGAGCAAACAGAGGTCGTTATCGTCGGGTATGGAACCGAAGCTACGGGTAGCCCGGTCGCACATCCGGTCTAGACCGGAGTTCAAGCGAGTTTGGTCGAGGTTTAAGAGATTGTTAAGTGACTGGTGGAGGAACAGACGGTTTTACCCCGATGTAATGTCGAATTTGGTTAATGAGATCTCGAATGGGACGCGATACAAGACTTGTGCCATTGTTGGAAACAGTGGGATTTTGTTGAAGAGTGAGTATGGGGAGGTGATTGACAGTCATGAGTTTGTAATCCGGTTGAACAACGCTAGGACGAGGGGCTACGAGAAGAACGTGGGGTCGAAAACTAGCGTTTCGTTCATCAATAGTAACATACTGCATTTGTGTGGGAAGAGGGACAAGTGTTTTTGCCATCCGTACGGAGAAAATGTGAGTATGATCATGTACATTTGCCAGCCGGCACACTTGCTGGACTACTTGGTGTGCAACTCTTCGTATAAGTCGCGTTTCATCGTGACTGATCCGAAGTTTGATGTGTTGTGTAGTAGGATTGTGAAATACTACTCGCTGAAGCGGTTTGTGGAGGTGCAGGGGAAACTGGATGTTGGAGGATGGGAAGCGGCTCATGATGGTGAGGCGTTTCATTACTCTTCGGGTATGCAGGCGGTCACGTTAGCGCTGGGGATTTGTGAGAATGTGAGCCTGTATGGGTTTGGCAAGTCTGAAAGGGCTACGCATCATTACCATACGAATCAGAGAGCCGAGCTTTCGTTGCACGATTACGAGGCCGAGTACGACTTTTATCAAGATTTGATGGACCGGCCGGAGCTCATTCCGTTCCTTCCAGACTCTTTCAAGATTCCGCCGGTTGCCATTTATCGTTGACACTGACCACTTTTTTTATTTTCAATTCTTCATTACACGCTGTGTATACAGGCAGAAACTCAAAGCTCAAGTGTAAAGTTTGTCATTAGTAATTCTTCATCAGACATTCTCCGTTTGTGTCATTAAAAGCGTGGTAGCAGCATCATTATCCGACATAAATAGGGTTGGATTAGCCTATCCAACCTGCGATGCCATCCAAAACGTGATGTCGAACTACCTGAAGTACCTTTTTTCGAATTTACCCCACCAAGATGTGTCTGGTGGTTTATTTCACTTCAGCTTTCCTTCACAATTTGCATAGTACTCCCTCCGTCCCACAAAACTTTACCCACTTTTCATTTTCGGACGTCCCACAAAACTTTACCCATTACCAAATAAGGAATATACCCCACACACTAAAACATTATTTTAATATCAATACAATTCTTTATCACCACACATTCTCAAAAAGTAACCTACCCCACTTACTTTTTCATTTTTACTCTATTACTTTAACTCATTTTCTTAAACTGCGCGCCAACCCTAACGGGTAAAGTTTTGTGGGACGGAGGGAGTAGTTAGTTAATTAGTCAATTCACAAACAACTCCAAATGCTTTTACAAGTGAAAAAATTGATGTATAGGATGATTTACGTGTAGAAACAGGGTAAAATTAAGTCACGTGAATGTAAGAAGTAAGAACTCATGAGGAATTTCCAAGCCAAGTTACTAAATGTTGTACATATTTAACTCTTCTTAAACTGTATAATTTTCATCTTATATGGGAAGTATTGCGCACATATTTGTGGAAAATTAGTAAACTTCTGTCAAAACTGGGGTTATGAGTTTGTATAGCATACCTTATATATATATTTTTAAGACGACAAATTATCAAGTAAATAGATATGTACATTTAAACATGTACTACTTGCAACTCCTTTCCTTCATCGCCGGATCACCTTATGACTCTCATAACATACTTTATGGTTAGTATTGTGAATCGATCTTAACCACATGATTTACAAAATTACTTGTAGATTGGTCGACACAAATATTTTTTTAATTCTGCTACAACGTTTCATTTTCTAAATAATTGAAATATACTCAAATCGGATCATAAACCCGTGTACTTCCTTTAGACCATTAAATGGCTTGTAATGGTTTCGACAATTTATTTGAAATGTTGTCCGCACGAATTTCAAATAATGAACTGGAAAAGATCGGTCACTATCTTGAGAAAAATTTCATTCCAGGACAAGTGTATGTGCACTTCCCTCTCACTATTCACCTGGCCCCCCACATAAGCGCCACCTGTGAATAGTGTGGGAAGTGCACCACAATTGTTCAGGTGGTCTATGAACCCTATCTTGCATAAGTTTGATTAGTGAAATATAATTGTCTAGATGACCCTCGAAATTCAAATACGAGTATTTGAAGTCCGACTCAGCCCGCCCGAACAAACCGGGTCGACCCATTTCATCTTCAAAATTCCCATAAAGCCCTCGAGAATCTCAGAATCTACAGAATCGTCTCTGCAAGCTGCAAACAAGATAAGGCAAATTAGCTCAAAACCCATAAGTAGCAGATTTATCAAACAAGATAACACTAGAGAGCGAACAACCATGGCTTACTGCTTATCCTCAATGGGGGCAACAGTTTGCCCCTCAGTTTCCCTTTCGTTTCGTCCTGGTTCAACAGCAAGAACAAAATCCGTTTCATTCAACTCTTCACCTTGCAATGGGCTGAATCTTCACTCTTCTTTCAATCCTATCTCATCCATTTCCTTCTCCAGCTCCACCTTGTTCCAAGGTTGTTTTCTCTCTCCGTAATTCTGTTTCTGTAATTTGTTGTTGGTAATGCGTTTGGGAAAAATGTGATTTTGGTTGGGATTTCTTGAATTTAGCTTGGGGTGTTGTGTTTCGTATGTGCAATGTTGGTATTGTATGATGGAATTTAGCTTTGGTAGTATTGTATCGTTTTTGGTGCTTAGTTCTTGTTGATTGTATGAATGATTCGAGGTTTCTTTGTATTGTGTTGTTTTTGTATTTAATTCTTGTTGATTGTATGGTAGATTTGAGCTTTCTTCATAATTCTGTATCTGTAATTTGTTGTTGGTAATGTATTTGAAAACAGTGTGATTTTGGTTGAGTTTTCATGATTTTAGCTCGAGGTTGTGACGTTGTGTTTCGTATGTGCAATGTTGGTGCTGTGTGAAGATTCTGAGTTATTTTCCGTGTTTTTGGTTGCTTAATCATTGTTGATTGTATGGAAGACTCGAGCTTTCTTCGTATACAATTGAACTAGAAAGTAGAAACTACCTGAAGTAATACTCTATGACGGAATAAACTGGTTATAGTGATAAAAATTCACCCATCCCGACTCTTAGAATAATGTTTAGATAAAACTCTATTTAGGAAGAAACTCTTTGTGAGAATACTCTTTTGCTGATCCCGACGATTTGGATATATAGAGTTTCTATAGTAGTGTTGTTTTTAGTACTTAATTCTTGTTGATTGTATGAATGATTCGAGCTTTCTTCATATAGTGTTGTTATTTGTGCTTAATTCTTGATGATTGGTGTCTATTGGCATTTTTAGGTTGGTGAGCTAGTGTCTCCGTGAACTAAAGTTTATTGTATCTTGCATTACAATAGGTGATAGTGAGATATGAGTCGCTATTTGTTGATACTGCAAATTTGCGAATCGACTGCCAAAAATTACTGGAGCTATACTTGCTTGAATAGGAATGCACTTGTACACTAAAAGTACTCTATGATGTGGTCATTGTTCTGTATTAGTAGTATTTTCGAAAAGAAAAGAAGATATTTGCAGGCAATTTGTATGATTTCCCTGGACAGCAAATATGGTACTACTTGGCATCCATTATGATAAGTTGTCTGGAATGTTTTGCTTTCATCTTCTGTAACAATCCTTTATAAATAAAGAACATAGGGGTGAGAGTATGTTTTGATGGTGTGGTGTTATGAAAATGTTGATTGTTTTCGGATTATTTTCTTGAAATAACTTTATATCTGTGTTGTATGCCGGGCAATCATTAGGTCGGGAATTGAGTTTCGGACCTGGAGCAAGCCCAGTTCAAAGGCGTAGCTTCGTAGTGAGGGCAGGAAAAAGATTTCAACTTTGTCAAACAAAGAGGAACAGGTCAAGGAAGTCACTTGCTCGGACACATGGATTTCGCAAACGTATGAGTACTACTTCAGGAAGAGCAACAATTAGGCGCCGACGCGCCAAGGGAAGATGGAAGTTGTGCACAAAAACCAATCCCAACAGTGGCAAACGTGCTTGATTGTTCAGTATTTTGAGTTCCTGTATCTGTATCATGTAGGTAATGCAATAGACTTTGAGGTTGCAGTGTATTAGTTTCAAAGTTTTTGTGGTTCTTTCTTGGAAGAAATGTGTTTATCGACTTGAATGTTATATATATATATATATTTCATTTTTCATTTACATTCCGGTGTCTTTCTTCTCATGGACGTGATTAGTTAATGGATCACTACAAGGACGTAGTGATCTGTGTTTACATGTCCTTATTCTCTTTGGAGATTTATCGATGAACAGTTTGAGGCCGGAGCCGGATTCAACAAAGACTGAAGAATCTAAGCGATAGGATATGAAAGCATCAGGGTAAGGCCACACATTCCTTCAGGGGCATCAATATCCCTTTGCAGTCTTATGTAGCCATTCTCTCCCCAACTCGAGCCCCACGAGTTCTTCATTAGCCAGAACTTAGTTCCATTTTCATCTGTTCCATATCCTACTGCTGTAACAGCATGAGTCAGGTTTGTTCCACAAGGACCTGTTAGAACTCCACTGCTGTAAAACTGGAAGAGACTAAGGTCAATTCCAACTGAAACTGGTTGGTTAGTCACTGCCATTAACAATGCAGTTTCGTTCTTTGGCGGAACAACTCCAAAGCCGGTGATTGTGATAGGAAGAGAGGATGGAGCATTGCTGCATGTTCCTTCTTTTGTTTGGTATGGGTAATCTTTGTCAGAAGCAAGGCCCCCATTATGTTCCACGAATTCAAAAGCCTTCTCCGGCCACCCGCCAACACATGCGTTACCTGCACCAACACAGTCCATTATCTGTTGTTCTGAGAAGGAACCTATCACACCTGTTTTGATTTGAGCAAGGCCTTCTAAAGCTGCCACAGCTGTAAATGCCCAGCAACTTCCTGTACAGGTATAAGTTTTACCACATGAGATGCCAAATATGATATTAAGTGTGATCTGAACTTTGTAAGACACATAGTTAGAGATGTGAGCAAAAACTTTTGAAATATGGGGTTTTCTGGAATATTTAGTACTAGTATAGAGAGTAACTAACCACATTGTCCTTGGTCCTCAACAGGTGAAACGGCTCCATGGTCTCTCCAATCTAGACTAGGAGGGGCGTCTTTCACATTCCCATACGTAAAAGACGATGTGGAATTTGCCTGTTGAGTTGGCACGAACCCTCCTGCAAACTTGGCGAGGAACTCTTCTTTCGTTAGGTCTGCAAATGCATTTACTCCAAGCTTGTACGTCTTTCCTCCTGCTTCATTGAAACTCTCTATGTACTCTACATTATCCTTAAATATCATGAACCGCTGTTCTTTCTCTTCCTCGGTATCATAGTAGCGTCCATGCCTGGCCATCCAATTCTCGTGTTTTACTGACATGCTGTGAACCTTGTTCGCTAGAGATCTCGCTTGAGTAGATGTTACAGCAATAATGCCTGATAGGAGGAAAAAGAACACACAAGTTTTTGTAGTTAAAGCCATTGCTTGTTAGTTGCTGTCTTTTCCCTCTGTAAGAAATGAAGGGCTATTTATATATGGTTAACTTTGATCAATGTCCTCATGTTGCCTATTTATTTGTGATATTCATCTTTAGATGAATTTTGCATGCTGAAAATATTATAATTAATATGTTTAATTACTTTGCAGGCCTAAATGCTCAAATATTCCTGTATCAGATTCTGTCATGCTTTCAAAGATTCTGGTTTTATTTATTGGAATCTTCTAATTTATGAAGCAGCATGTGTTCAAAATTTTATTCTGACAGCAAATCTGTTGACAGCAAGCTTGTAAGACTGAGTATCATGTATAAGAGATACACAACATCAACTCACAAACACCTGAGAAACAATCTACTTAGCCCAGTGAAGCATGATTAGGTAAGAACAGGGCTCAAAGAGTGAGTCAGTGAGATATAGTGTGACGAAACTTCCCCGTCCCATTGTCTAGTATGTCTAATCGTAAAGTAAATTAAAATGATGGCCAAAAGTGAAGGGCATTGAGTCAGTAATTCGACATTGCAATGCTGTTACGCCCGCAAAACAAAACATGTTAAAAGAAGATGTCCAAACATTAAAAGAGTTTTAAGGTAAACGCAATAGTAAAAAGTAAATAACAAAAAGTTGCCATCACGGAGAGTCTCGTCCCCTCCTTCTAGGCGTGTGTGCACCTAGCCTCCTTGGTGGTCGGGCTTCGACTTCTTCTTGCAGTTCTTAATCGGGATCTTGAGTTCGAACCTTGATACTCACGGGTCGCAGACGGAGTTATTAAAAAGAAAAGAAAAGAGAAAAAAGATGTAAGCTTAGCAAATGCCACGTAGTAGGTGCTGGTTGCTTCCATTGAATTGATACTACCAGATGTCTCTCGTGTCTTCTTACACATCATACTGCCACTCTTCTTTTTTTAAGTACTTGCTGCAAATAAAGAGACATGGAAATAAAAAAATTCTAATCTGAAAACTCAAGCCAAAACAGGATGATAATGTTACGAGCAACCAGGAATATTCCGATCACATATGTTGTACGCCACCGGCGAGGTATGGTGGGAAAGGCAGCCAATCGTGCGGCGGTTCACGGCTCTAAGCTTCCGCCTCCGGACATAGTACCTGTAATTTTCTTCCCTTCACATGTATATATATCCCATCTATTCACAAAACATAGTTACCTCCAATTCCCTCTAATTTCACACAACTTTCTCTATTAGGTTCGGTTCTGTTCAACTTAATTTCAGTTGTGTTTAGCAGTTTTAGTCCATTCAATTCAGTTCATGTGTTGATTAGTTTAAATTTATAGCTCAAGCCAGGTCTGTTCAGTTCACAAATTTGTATGTTATTAATTACTGTATTGTTTTGGCAGAAGGATGAAGTGGAGAAGGAGATATCGAGAGCGATAGAGGATAAAGAGAGGAAGAGGAGGCAGATAGAGGAGTCTGTTGATGCCAATTTGAAGAATTGGAGGGTGCTTTATGTATCGTAAATCAATTCTAACAGTTATTGATCCTCGTTTTGTCGCTTCCAATAAATCAATTCAACAATTTGCACTTCTTTGTGAATTCAAGCTTGTAATGGTTGCTCTTGTTATTGTACATGTACATTTACAAGTACCGAAGGATTCAAGCTTCAATATCCTCCAAAATCAATAATGGTTCTTCATTTACCATGTAGTTCATTTACCTTGAGATTCACTGTTCCGGTAAGTTCATGTCCAAAGAGTCACGTCTCGATCCACAAGGGATTGAGTCGTCACAAGCCAAATGATAGAATATATATTTCTTGGATTATACAATGGTCTTTCTTTACAAAGCAGTTCCAGGAAACATTTTTACAGATATTTTCCAACATAGATGGATACATGGTATTATGGTAATAGCTAGTTAAGGTTCATGGGTGATGGAAAGCATTCATGTTTAATGGTGAAACCTCATACAGTAAAAGCTTCACACAGATCAAGCAATCGGATAAGAAGCTTGCATAGCAATACCGCATATACCTTCTGCAGCATCGATGTCCCTTTGCATTCTTATGTATCCATTCTCTCCCCAATTCGTTCCCCACGAGTTCTTAAGTAGCCAATACTTGGTTCCATCACTCGATTCTCCATATCCAACAGCAGTAACACCATGGTCTAGTTTGGTTCCACACTGTCCATTGAAGACTCCACTCGAGTAGAAGGTGAAGTCAGAACTATTGGCATCAATTGCTACTGAAACGGGTTGGTTGGCAACAGCGTTTAGCAATGCAGACTCATTGTTTGCTGGGACATCCTCGTATCCTGTAATCTTGGCAGCCCTAGGCGATTCCTTAGTAGTGTTGCAAGTACCATCTGAGGCCTCATACGGATAATTGGATTCTGTAGTGAGGCCTTTGTTGCTTATTATGAACTCGAAGGCGTTGTCCATAAGGCCACCACTGCAACCCTGGTCTTTTTCAGTGTCACAATCCACGAGTTCTTGTTCGGATAAGGATATCAATTTCTTTGTCGTAAGTTGGTTGATTCCTTCCGTGGCTGCAACTGCTGAAAACGCCCAGCAACTTACTGCATATTTTCCAAAAGTTAGTTCTGTTTAGATAATTACATGATATGGTAAATAAGCGAATATACGAAATCTTGTTTCCATTACAACATAGGTCTTGGTCCTTGACAGCAGTGACAGCACCCTTCTTTCTCCAATCCATGGAAGACGGGACAGAAGTAACATTCGAGTACTTGAAGGACGAAACTTTTGATGACTTTGGAAACGATCCCATTTTGTATCCATTACGAGATGCTTGAAACTCATCGTTTGTCATATCAGCAAACTTGTTGACAGCAAGCTTGTAAGACCGCGTACCTGCTTTATTAACAGAGTCAATATACTCAACATTCTCCTTGAATATTTTGTACCTCATAGCCTTCTCGGATTCATCTTTATACGTGCGACCATGTTGCACCATCCATATCTCGTGTCTCTCAACCATCGCTGTGTCAGTTAGTGTGCGAGCTGTGGCATGAGAAGCCCACATCTCTAGCACTAACAGTAAAGTTAGGATTAGCTTCCCAGTGGATAGCAAAGCCATTTTCAGCAGGCTGAATGCTAAACAACAGGATATATATCTGATGTGCTTAACTTTTGATTCGGGTTATGACTTATGATGGAAGTTGATGAATCTTGCTAGCAGGAATCAGCTATTTATAGGACCCAGTAAGAGTTTCAGACGTTCTTTCTAGTCGTCTTACAGAAACGTGCCTTGAACAATTTCACTTCGGCGTCTAATGTAGGGATCTGAAGGTTCCCTGGAAAAACCGGCAAGTTAACCAGAGCGAAATTCAGAACTCGTTACGTAGACGATCCTCCAGTGTGTGAAGATAGATTTTATTACTGCAATTAGGAGTTCTCAGATTATCTAGCATTCATCTGGTTTGAATATTAGTTAGCATAAGTCCAAATGCCATATTTGGTATTTCTTTGTGTCTTCTCAGTTTCTCTCATTGTGCATAAATCCAGTACTAGTATAGAGAGTGACTAACCACAGTGTCCTTGGTCCTTGACAGGTGAAACGGCTCCATGGCCAATCTAGACTTGGAGGGGCATCTTTCACATTTCCATACGTAAACAACGATGTGGAATATGCGTGTTTAGTTGGCACGAACCCTCCTGCATACTTGGCGATGAATTCTTCTTTCGTTAGGTCTGCATATGCATTAACTCCGAGCTTGTATGTCTTTCGTCCTGCCTTATTGATACTCTCTATGTACTCTGCATTATCCTTAAATATCTTGAACCGCTGTTCTTTCTCTTCCTCGGTATCATAGTAGCGTCCATGTTCGGCCATCCAATTCTCGTGTTTTACTGACATGCTGTGAACCTCGTTCGCTAAAGATCTCGCTTGAGTAGATGCATGTTGCCTATTTATTTGTGATATTCATTTTTAGATGAATTTTGCATGCTGAAAATATTATAATTATGTTGCAGGCCTAACCTTTTACAGAGACCGTATTTTTATGCGAATTGAATATAGCCGGAGTCGAATTGGACCAACCTTTTACAGAGACCGTATTTCCAAAAGATGGGATGACATAGCCGTATTTTATGTTTAATTACAAATATGACATGTCTACTTTACTCGCAAAGTATTGCACTTGTGCACTTGCATTAAGCACGCGGTGTATGACATTTAAAAATGTCGCATTTGTAGCTTAAAACGTGGTTCATCTGGCCTATATTTTGGGAGCCGGTCTCTCGTATAAGTTTGTACAAATTCTTGTCTTGGCCTAAGGCTTGATTTCTGATGGAAAAAACTTGAGGTTGTCTGTATTTGTATGTTATTGATTATTGTTTTGGCAGAAGGATGAGGTGGAGAAGGAGATATCGAGAGCGATAGAGGATAAAGGAGGAGGAGGAGGCAGATAGAGGAGTCTGTTGATGCCAATTTGAAGGATTGGAGGGTGCTTTATGTATCGTAAATCAATCCAACTGTTATTGATTCTCGTTTTGTCGCTTCCAATAAATCAATCCAACAATTTGCACTTCTTTGTGAATTCAAGCTTGTGATGGTTGCTCTTGTTATTGTACATGTACATTTACCAGTACTGAAGGATTCAAGCTTTAATATCCTCCAAAATCAATAATGATTCTTCGTTTACCATCTAGTTTTACCTCGAGGTTCACTGTTCCGGTAAGTTCATGTCCAAAGAGTCACGTCTCGATCCACAAGGGATTGAGTCGTTAAAATCCACCATTACTAAAAGATTACAGTCTACATCCTAGTTTGCAAGACAAATGATAGAATATATATTTCTTGGGTTATATAATGGTCTTTCTTTACAAGCAGTTTCAGCAGGAAACATGTTTACAGATAGTTTTCCAATTATTTCCATCATAGATACATGGTAATAGCTAGTTAATTAAGGTCCATGGGTGATGGAAAACATACATGTTTAATGCTGAAACCCTCATACAGAAAAGCTTCACACAGATCAAGCAGTTGGATAAGAAGCTTGAATTGCAATACCGCATATACCTTCAGCAGCATCAATGTCCCTTTGCATTTTGATGTATCCATTCTCTCCCCAATTCGCGCCCCACGAGTTCTTAACCAACCAATACATGGTTCCATCACTTGATTCTCCATATCCAACAGCAGTAACGCCATGGTCTAGTTCGGTTCCACACTTTCCATTGAAGACTCCACTCGAGTAGAATCGGAAGTCACGACCACTGGCAGCAATTGCTACTGAAACGGGTTGGTTGGCAACAGCGTTTAGCAATGCAGACTCACTGTTTGCTGGGACATCTTCGTATCCTGTAATCTTGGCAGCCCTCGGCAATTCCTTCGTAGTGTTGCAAATACCATCTGAGGCCACGTACGGATAATTGGATTCTGTAGTGAGGCCTTCGTTGCTTATTATGAACTTGAAGGCATCGTCCATATAGCCACCACTGCAACCCTGGTTTTCTTCAGTGTCACAATCCACGAGTTCTTGTTCGGATAAGGATATCAAGTTCTTTGTCGTAAGCTGGTTGATTCCTTCCGTGGCTGCAACTGCTGAAAACGCCCAGCAACTTCCTGCATATTTTCCAAAAGTTAGTTCTAGCTGTTTAGATAGTTACATGATATGGTAAATAATCGAACTTGTTTCCATTACCACAATTGCCTTGGTCCTTGACAGCAGTGACAGCACCCTTCTTTCTCCAATCCATGGAAGACGGGACAGAAGTAACATTCGAGTACTTGAAGGACGAAACTTTTGATGACTTTGGAAACGATCCCATTTTGTATCCATTACGAGATGCTTGAAACTCATCGTTTGTCATATCAGCAAACTTGTTGACAGCAAGCTTGTAAGACCGCGTACCTGCTTTATTAACAGAGTCAATATACTCAACATTCTCCTTGAATATTTTGTACCTCATAGCCTTCTCGGATTCATCTTTATACGTGCGACCATGTTGCACCATCCATATCTCGTGTCTCTCAACCATCGCTGTGTCAGTTAGTGTGCGAGCTGTGGCATGAGAAGCCCACATCTCTAGCACTAACAGTAAAGTTAGGATTAGCTTCCCAGTGGATAGCAAAGCCATTTTCAGCAGGCTGAATGCTAAACAACAGGATATATATCTGATGTGCTTAACTTTTGATTCGGGTTATGACTTATGATGGAAGTTGATGAATCTTGCTAGCAGGAATCAGCTATTTATAGGACCCAGTAAGAGTTTCAGACGTTCTTTCTAGTCGTCTTACAGAAACGTGCCTTGAACAATTTCACTTCGGCGTCTAATGTAGGGATCTGAAGGTTCCCTGGAAAAACCGGCAAGTTAACCAGAGCGAAATTCAGAACTCGTTACGTAGACGAACCTCCAGTGTGTTAAGATAGATTTTATTACTGCAATTAGGAGTTCTCAGATTATCTAGCATTCATCTGGTTTGAATATTAGTTAGCATAAGTCCAAATGCCATATTTGGAATTCTTTTGTGTCTTCTCAGTTTCTCTCATTGTGCATAAATCCAGAAGGAAATTAATACATCCAAAACAGTGGCATACTGACATTTAAAATTCTGGAATTTGGATGCAAAGGAGCTGAAAGCTGATGCCATATTTTTGTTCAAAGAACTGATGCCCACAGTTTGTCCAATTAAGGGCTAAATGGTTATAAATACATGAGTTCATCAGATATGTACTTTGTAAAACTAATTTATCCTACTAAAAATGGCACTAACACATTGTATCTTCACATTCTTGGTGATCATTGCACTTGTTCCGCAGTTCACATCCCGTGTAGTACCCGAAGCATTAAGGATGAGGCACGAGGAGTGGATCACTCGATTTGGGCGTGAGTACAAGGACGCTGCTGAGAAAGAGGAGCGATATAGTTTCTTCAGAACTAATGTTGAGTACATTGATTCTGTTAACAATGACAAAGACATACCATACAAACTGAGTGTGAATCAGTTTGCAGATCAAACAAATGAGGAATTCATGGCAGCTTACATGTCATTCAAAAATTCTCCCTTGACGAAATTGAAAACTGCAGATTCTTTCCATTATGAAAATGTCACTGCTCTTCCACCTAGCATCGACTGGAGGAATTAGAAAGGTGCGGTTACCCCGATCAGGAACGAAACCTGTGGTAAGTAAGTTTTCAAACACAGCCAAAATCGAACTTCTTAGTTTTGCGTATCATATTTTGCATATTAAGTGTACTTATATAAATACAGGAGGCTGGACATTTCCTGCTGTTGATACTGTGGAGGGAATCACTAAGATCAGAAATGGCACACTTTACACCCTCTCAGTCCAAGAAATACTCGACTGCGATACTAACGGAGGAGGAAATTCCTGCAGTGGAGGTTCAGTATATGACGCACTCGACTTTATCACAAAGAACGGTCTGACCACAGCAAGCAACTACCCATCCAGGGACGAGCCTGGCACGTGCGACAAAAATAAGGAAGCACAACCCGTGGCAAAGATAAGTAGCTACAAAAGTGTCCCAGTAGACGAGAAAGCTCTTATGCAAGCAGTTGCTAATCAGCCTGTCGCTGTAAGCGTTGATGCAAGTGGGCCGAGTTTTCAGTTCTATTCAAGTGGTGTGTTCACAGGCCAGTGTGGAACGACACTGGACCATGGCGTTACGGTCGTGGGCTACGGGACTGAAAATGGTAAGCTTAAGTACTGGATCGTCAAGAACTCGTGGGGCACGACATGTTGGTGTTTAGGGTGTATAGACAAAGATATGAACAATACTTGGATATCTAGACGGATCGTGTAATCAATTTCCGAACAAGATTATTCGACCCTATTTCAGCGCCTGGGTTGCACGAATACCTTGCGGGGATAATCCGTTAGAACAATCGAATCAAGGCACTTTGAGT
>JAYMSL010000522.1:0-23553 GCA_036897195.1 Plantago coronopus
AATGAGTGGAATTTTAAATTTTTATATAAGTGTTGTTTTCGTTTATATATATACCTAGAGTAAGAAAAATTATACATACTACATTATTGAACAAGTAAATTAAAACTAGACTAATACAATAGGAGAAATAAATGGAGAAAATAAATTAATAGAAAATAAAAGGAAAAGAAAAGGAAAAGAAAAGGAAAAGGAAAAGAAAAGGAAAAGAAAAGGAAAAATGGATTAAACAACATTAAAAAAAAAAAAAAGATCAAGCAACCGGTCTCATAGCAAGAGACCGGTTGCTTGAGTAATCAACATACCAAGTTGATTAAAGGGTTGATTGGAGGGTTGCTTAGCTAAGCAACCCTAAGCAACCCTCCAATCAACCCTATTGGAGATATCCTAAAGAAGTGTATTATGTTAAAATAATGTTTTAGTGGGTGGGGTACCTTCCTTATTTGGTAATAGGTAAAGTTTTGTGGGACGTCTAGAAATGGAAAATGGGTAAAGTTTTGTGAAAGTGCTAGTTATTATAAGAATTCATCATAACTTTGAAATTTATTCAACAAAATTATGAATTCCACTTGTGGAGTAAATCAGTACCCTCCAAATATGTTCCCTCAGCTGTGACAATCCATGTACATGTCCCCTTTTTATTATAATTCGCTTTAATGGGGCCGCTCCAGACGTCGAAAGCCGCATCCTTGTTACCCCAGTACACATGACAAAAGAATAAGGTACTAAATGACTGGCAGAAGCTGAACCTGTAGGTCTGATCCATGTAGACCGTATGTACTCCAAGATCGTCGTTTTTAGACTGGCAACGGACTACTAGGTGTGGAGGGTCGGAGGGCAACTTGTTAACGATGTTAACTCTTCCGGTACCAGCTATACATATTCGAGACGAAACAGCTATTATTCGAAGAAAAATGGTGATTATGAGGAGTATTGGTATTGAATGTTTGATGGCCAAATGCATTTTTACTGTTTTGATGGAATGATCAATGAGAGGAGCAAATTTATAAGAGTAACTTTTGTGGATTGAAGGTGTATTTTTGGATAATATTTATAATTTGAATAATAGGGTTGAATTATGGTAATATATTTATAAAAGTTTGAATTTTCGGACTTTGGTATTACATTAAGTTATATCTAAAAGAAAGTAAAGCAGTATTAGTCTCTTACTGTATAAAACCAAACGCAATAAAAGTAGTTAAGAAATTAATTTACTAATTTTAACCATTTGTTTTTTCTTTTCTTCTATTCTCTTTTTCTTACTATCTCTCTATTTCATCATAACTACCTTGAGATAGTTACTACCAAAAATTTAATTTTGACCACTTTTTATATTTTGACAAAAAGAATATGAAATACTTCTAAATTAAATACATACTGATAAACTACGTATAATTCACCGTTAAAATGCAACATAAACACGCAAGTATTCGCGTGTCAATAATACGAGTATTAATCGTATAAGGTTTATTGGACACGCGGTACCACTATATCCAATGTATTTCATGCATCACATTTCTTCTTACTCTATTCTCTTTTACTTTTAGTTTACTTTTAGTTGAGAATTTCTACTTAACTAATGTGAATTAAAATTAAATACAAATTTAAACTAATTAAAGTTAAAGTAAACTCAACTAAACTGGTCCGAACTGAATAAAATTAAAAAGAATAAAACTGTCCGAGGCCGCTATGCCACCCATCATACATTTGTGTGTCCATGTATTTGTAAGGGTCATTTGATATCCAAAAAATACGACGGATTTCATACTGCTGCTCAAAGTGGAAATACGACCAAAGTTTGGAACGTAAGTGGAAAATAATATTCACTTCCAATTTAGAACACGATTTGGTATAGTAAACTCGAACTCGAACTGAAAATAATATCCACTCCCATTTTTATTAGGTAATTCATTCCAAAAAACATAGAAGATTTGAGTCATTATTTCAAACATCAAAACCAAATATGGCAATGGATTCTAAAATGTTAATGAAATAAAGATAAAGAAATTCAAATTGTCAAAACCAAAACGTAAATCCATTAATTCCACGGGTAAAAGTAAAAACTGCCTAATTTAACCAGTATTTTTTACATAATTAAATGCCACACCATTTCAATTACAAATCTCATAATAATGAACAAGAACTGCACTTTTCATCATATAAACAAGCAAGAAAGCTGAAGTTTCTTCAGCATAAGCAGTCAGGAAAATGTTCCGGGACGCCTCGGAATCGGACATAACAAGCACGGTCCCTTCGACCTCCTCTTCTCCGCCTGCTGCTGCTGCTGCTTATTACCTCCCTTCCACCTCCTCTTCTCCGCCTGCTGCTGCTGCTTATTATGTCGTACAGAGTCCGTGTATAGACGGAAATGATGAGGGCTATAAGTGTTCGCCCTACAATTCCTTTTTAAGGACCTCAACAAACTCTGTTACCACAGGATCCAGTCGCGTTTCAGGTCCTAAGCGCAAGTGGGATAATCGTAAGCGAGGATATTTCCAACGCATCGATGAGAAATGCTATGTTGATGAAGAAGATGGTACTGACTATCTTAGAGAAACCTGCTCTGCCTCATGGAGGTGCTTTGTTATACTACTGGCTTTCAGTGTCATTTTTACGGCTTTCTGTTTCACGTTCTGGGCGGCAAGCAGGCCTAACAGAGTTCGAGTCGGGATTCAGGTACAAAACTCTCTTAACCCTACCACAATATTGGTATATTGTACACTGAGAGCAATTCTTTTTAGATTGAGAGCGATGTGTGTATCAATTATTCAATCTTGATATAAACAGAATTGCTCTCAATGTAAAACGTATTGCTCTCGATTTAACAGTTACTCAAAACTAAAAGAACAGTGATAATGATGCACAGAGCTTAGAGGTACATAATATGTACTATGGTGAAGGCTCAGACATTACTGGTGTTCGAACCAAGTTGCTCACAGTCAACTGTTCAGCAAGAATGATCATTTCAAATCCGGCTACATTTTTTGGCATTCATATCAGCTCCAATCCGGTTAAACTGATGTACTCCGAAATTGCTATTGCCAATGGTCAGGTAAGGTTCCTAACATCAATTTAACATGGACATAATACATTAGTTTTCTACCTTATCTTGAGCTTAATTACGAGTCACTCTCCAAGAATCCATTTCCGTCTCCTGGTAAAACATTTCCCATGAAAAACGTAAGCCAATTTCCACGTTTGAGCAAAATGTCACCAGGATACCATGTTTTAAGGCTACATACTTATTAAATAAACTATGTTCAAGCTGCTTATGTAAGCCTGTGAAAATACTCAGACAGCAAATCACATGTTACTGCGGTTTCTATCGTTCAAGATCATCAAGAAACAAGAATCTGTTTAATCTAGACCTTTCATCTATGTTTTCTGATCTATTATGACATGGTTACAACTTACAGATAGAGAAATACTACCAGCCAAGAAATAGCAAGAGGACTATGAGAGTCAGGCTAATAGGCTACAGCGTACCTCTATATGGTGTAGGATGGGAGTTAGCAGCCTCTGATGAAAGTGGCGGTATTCCACTCACGTTGGAATTTGACATCCACTCGACTGGACATCTGGTAGGGAATTTGGTGAAGACAAAGCACACTAGGCGCATCTCCTGTGCAGTAGTCATCAGTTCTAAATACACCAAAGAAATCACTTTTGAGCAAGAGTCCTGCAAATATTTCTGATAGCTTCCAGTGTGCAGGCCTTGAAAGATGATACGTGGGTAAGAGACAGCTTAGGATTATAATTTCTTTTTCCAGACATTTAAGTTTCTTAAACATAGCAATGCTGGAGGCTTATTTCACAAGTTCTTCTTGCTTACTTCTATACTAAACAAAAAGTATCTCGGCTTCAGAGATGATCAACAATGTAACTACTCCATATCTTACCTTTCTGAATGTTGGATTATATCAATAAAAATAAACAATTGCTACCTAGAGTCCTTGACTACCTTTTGAAAGGCAAACCTAGTTTAAAATTGAACTTCTATCCATCACTGCAAGTTGACATGAATATGATGGCCAAGGAAAGAAAAGAATCACTCAGGTATGAGTGCACATTGTGCGGAAATATAGACAATAGCAAGAGAGAAGAAAAGAGAAGCAGAAATTGGTCCGTTTTTCGTTTTTGTAAAGAATAATATCTAATTTCAATTACCATACAAAAGAATTACCGAAGAAGGCAGAATACAACAGAGAATAATGAGATTTTCTTCAGATATATTTACTTTAACAACTTGGTTAAGAAGTAACTTCTCCCTCTGCCTTCTCCAGAGTCCAGATCATTTGCTCATAATCAGAGGAGTATAGTGAGGACAGATGTTATAGAGAAAGAACAACAACTGCACATTCAATTTCTACTATTGAGCAGCTACACTTGTCTCCTGTTTGTCAACTGCACAACTCTCGGGGAGAACTGTACCCCCTATTCTATTAGGAGGCCAATATCGAAATAAGGATCTCCCAATGATATTCTTTCTAGGAAGCGGGCCCCTAATAGAAAGACAAAGTTAAAAATAAGAAATAGTTACTTATACCCAGTGAGATATTCGTGAGTGCAAGAAAATTACCAGACGTGCGAATCATAGCTGTTATTACGGTTGTCGCCCATCACAAACACATAGTTTTCTGGTACACGCTGTGCCAAATATGCATCAAGAAAAGTCAGTACCTGGTCTAAGAAGAGAATTCTTAACAAATAGCAGTCCTAAATTTCTAATCTAGTTGCCTGATTTCAGCAGAGCCAAATAAAGTGTAGAAGGAACTTACAATTTTTGTCATTTCATATTTAGGTGCTTCATTTATGAAGTCTTCATTGCGGACAACTCCATTAACTATCAATTTTCCGTCATGAACCTGCATTTGAAAGAGTACTCGTGAGTTTTTATGCTATGACAGTCACAGATTCACTTGGAAGCGAAAGGAGACAAGTCTAGAATGTAATGAAGTATCAAAATGGGAACGGACAAACAGTTCTCTTATAATCAATCCAGAGGCTCAACACTTATTAGTTACGCATGTATATTAGTCGTCATCATGATGCATAATGGAGAATTATGATGCCCGCTAAATTAAAATCTTAACAGAGAAAGATATACATTTATAATAAAATGAGCTCATGTGTTGAAAACATTGGCCAATGCCCTAAATAACGGCTACACATGATTACAGAACACAAGCATTTGAAACCATGGATGTAATGCAAAAACTTAAATCACAAGCTTCGGGTTTGGCGAAAATGGAAGTATGAAATGCAATGGACATATAAGGGTATGAGTATCATGAACAATGGCAGATGGCCAAGAATTAAAAAGAGTAAAACAGAAGAATACTTATTAAAAAGCATACTACTATCTACTAAGATACAGTTATTTCCCCTCAGATAATAGAAGCTACTCACATAACTAAAATTCTGATGTTAATCACAACTTTAAGTACAATATGGCTCTAAGTTGCAGAATCCCCAAAAACGCAATTAAACAAACAACAAATGTGGTGTGTTTTACCGAAGTCAGTTAAGATCAATTGTTATATGAATTACGGATTTCTGAAAATCTAGATAAGAAGCGGAATTAAATAGGAGTTGGTAAAAAACAACACTTCTTATGCCCAAGTATTTTACTGGATGTACCTACTGACAACCATGTAATGAATATATGTGGGTGTGCTTTGAAAGCTAACCTCTACAACATCTCCTTCTTTTGCCACTATCCGCTTAATGAAGACATCATCATCTGTGTAGCCAACATCTTGAAGTACCGGCGGACTTTTGAATATTACAATATCATTGGGACAGGGCTTCCGAAAATAATATGATACCTAGAATGAAGATGAGAGAACTATCATGATAACAGTTTACAACGTAAAGCATGAGGGCCACGTAAATGCATAAAGTTGATGTTGAGAAGTGCATAAGCACACACAGGGGAGGGTCGAGAGACTCACTGATGTTATCATAGTGCAAACTGAACAACATGAATACTCTTCTGGGGTACAATAATAGCAAATAATACTAGAGTGTGTCTAGAACACTAGAACTTCCCAAAACACATTGATAAATAAAAGTTGTTTCTACACATGCGTAACACACTATCCTTTTAGATAATTTGGATCTGAACTCTTGAAGATACAAGTTTATAATGTGGCAAACTTAATAAACAGTTCTTTGTTACTTCCTCTTCTCGTCATTTGGGTCACAAAACCATGATTAATCCTAAAAATGCAATAACTCATATAGCAAACACAAGATAGAAATATATTGGCCTAAACAATACAAGCAAATGCTAATCAAATTAAGCTGGAAACTAGGATGACACATATTAACACTTGAATGTGGACTAATTAACAGCTCCCATTATTCCATCTACCCATCCACGGTCTACAAAAGCCTTCCAGTGCAATACAAAAAATCAAAACGTATTCACCCAGGACAGTACAACAACTAGGTAATGCTAATCAAACTGAGCTGAAATGTGGACTATTTAGTCTCCATCATGATCCCCTCTGCCAATCCATGAACCACAATAGCCTTAGGAGTAAACTAATCCGCTCCGAAAACACAATACCAAGAATCAAAATTGAACAAATCTCTTCTTGCAAACTACACAACAGCTAACTAACTAGTGCTAATAAAAAAACTTAAGCTGAACAACAGGCCTAAAGATTCACCTTTTCAGCAACAAGCCTATCACCAACATCAAATGTAGGATACATAGACAAAGAAGGAATGAATCTAGGCTCAGCCACAAACGTCCTAAACGCAAGCGAAACCGCCAAAGCCGCAATAACCGTTTTCGCATCACTGGAATCGAAGTTCAACCATTTGGGCAAGAACCCACTACGTTTCTCATCATCTTCACCATCATCTCCGCCGTCATCTCCGCCACCTCCGCCGCCGCCTGTTTCTGTTCCAAAGGCTGTTTTCTGAGTTACTTCCTTGTTGGTGCCATTACAGTTAAGTCGAGCAGCTAAACGGTTGAAAGACAGGAACTTTTTAATGGGTTTTGAGTGAGGTTTGAGATTTGAGGTGGGATTGTTGTATTGGGATGAAATAAGCAAGTTCTTGGTGTGATTGGAATTGGGGTTCTGATGGGAAGTGTATGGAGAAATGGGATGTGTATGTGGAATTGAAGCAATCATGGTATTCTATGCAGTTTGCTGCTTCTTCTTCGTTGAGCTGATTCTGAACTCTGAAGCTTGAGGTCTGAGGATTACTGAATTGACATGGAAGTTTCAGATACAGAGGGAAATATCACGAATGGCTCTTAATTGTTTAATAATATGATTTTGGTCCTTAAGCTTTAGAAACTCTTGTTTTTTTTTTTTTTTGTTTTTTTTTTTTTGAAACGGCAAAATTTTTTATTGACGATAAATATGTACATCATCACAAAATGATCACCATCACCACTCAAGTATAAAAGAAACTACACATAATATTTAATGAAGTAATATTTACCTAGTTTTCGGAAATACAGATAAAATACAAAGACGTTTCATTTACTTATGAATGAAGTAATATTTAACCCATAAAACACCAAGACTTGTAGTAGACCGTCAATTTTAACTTAAAAGAGATCAATCTGAGATTATTACTTAAGCTAAGCCAAATTCTCATATACAAACCATTATACTCTAACTCTAAGGTATAAGTTTAGTGTACAAATGTATGTATGCGGCCGAACCGGACGTAAAAAAACAAGCGGTTCACATTTTAGTTGTCTTTCATTTTCTATTTCTCGTTCTTTCATCTATATGAAGCGTAAAACGACTAGTGGAATTGAGAATCGACCTCAACTATAGGTGAAGCATTTACTTTGTTATTGTTGTGCATTTCAACTTTTACGTTTATTTTGACTAAGTTGAGTTTTTATGTTAAGATATTAGTTACGGAAGAAAAAAAGAATCACTAAATCCTTAAGAGGAACGGTACATATCGACACAACTATTTTCGATACATGTCGATTGATTTACCATGAACATCAATTGTTTTACAATGAACATCAACGATTTAGAACGGTACAACTGCATTTTTACTTAGATTCGCCGAGTATTTGTAAACTTTAAAACTCCGATTTTCAATCAAAAGGTACACTAACTCAATACCGAGTTATAAACAACAATTCAACAATCTAGTTGATTTTCAGTGAACTCAATCGATGTTTTGCTACAAATAGAATACATATGAAAACAACAATGGTCAATCACTCTGGTTTATTGTCAGCTAAACTTCCTGAACCTAAACGCTTTCCGCAAAGAGAAGTTACTCTCTTCAACCTAACAACCACCTCCTCGCTCCTGCGGTTAGAAATGCTATTTTCTCGAATTGATCGAACTTCTCAGCTGTTAGAGTTTCATTGAGCTTTAGAGTTTAGACTACAAAAATGAGCTATGTCCTCCACCCAGGGGTATTCTTGGATTGAATTTAGCAGATATCCGCAAGTGTGGGCAATGCGAGAAGCCAATGCTCTGAGGAAATAGTTGAGCACATTTGTTAGTATGAACGAAAACATCAATCAGGGACAGATTGATCTGATATACAAAGAGCAACTGACTGACATACCGGAATACTCAGTAGAATTCCTTTGGAATTAACTATAACAGGTAACGGTCTTCTGGCAGCAACTGGAATAGATTTCAAGGACCGAAGAGCTCTACCTGCTGATGATACTGCATGATCCATACATGATACTGTTTTCCCTGCCCCTTGCTTGGTTGTTATAAGAGAAACTATTTCACATTTATTGTTGGACAGGTCCGAAAGATATATCCAATCGGCATCAACCATGTACCGCACCTCAGCCATCTTCTCATCACCAATTATGCAGGAGCAGCACAAAGATCGTTCTTCTACATTGAATGGTTTCCAATTCAGAATAAACCTATCCATGAAGTATGCTACTTGCCCAGGATATAATAACGTATTCTTAGTAACACCAGATACATCATCGACTGATTCATTCTCAGATGCAATTTTAGCTTTGGACTTGAAGATTCCATTTTCTTCCTGCTGCAAAGTGAGGATAGTCTCACTGGTAGAGTCACTAAGAATGCCGAGCCGTTTTGCCTCGTTTAAAACAGATTTTGACGATGTTAATTCCAAGAATGGCACGTTTGAAGCATCTGGTATTGATTTATTCAAATATGCTTCACTATCTGTTATGATCTCTTGTAACTCATTCGCAGCAAGGTTACTCTGACCTCCCTTGTAATGTTGAGAGAATAATTTCAACTCCGGAGGCACCGACGGATGGACAGAACAACATACCAGAACCTTGGTGCCTTTGGATCCAGGAGCTGGGCAGAGGTAACAACTGGCTGCAGTCAAAGAAGACTTGAAAGTGCAAAATGACAAGGCATTAGTAAAGAATACCAATGATAAATTCTACAGGACGATACTAATAAACTTGGGAGGTAACTTGAAAGTTGAAACTCATTAGGGAGGAGAAAGACAATAAAAAAACAGGAGTTTATGAGTTTATTACTATGCTGAATTAATGCTAGCGGGCAAAGGAAACATGTGATGTGATGTGATGTGAAGAAATAGGTGTGGTAGAATTAATCACCTTGAATGGCAAAGTACGAAGGTAGGTCAACAACAATTTTTGTGCATTGCCTCGAACTGGTCTATGCCTCTGTGAGATGAACTGGTATAATAGAACAGATCAAATCAGTGAAGATTAAAAGAAGAGATTCCATTCCCAGTAGATGAGTAATTATTGTGAGACAACTCATAACTAGTGTCTAGTAGTACCTGCAATACCAAGGCAATAAACTTTGCAAGGACCAGGTCCTTGACTTCCCCAGCACGGAGATTTGCTAGATCAATCACTGCATATCCATACTGCATTGATGTTAGGACGGGTTACTTGAACACGGATTGACACAATAAAAGTTATGTTCAAGAAAACATATGAAGCACAGTATATTTTGTAAATTATATGGAGACTTCAGGAGTAAGCATATTAATGGAGTGGGACTCAACCCATACCACATGCAAAGGGGTGCTGGTTTGACTTTATATGCAAGTACAAGTGCCGAGTCCGTCAAAATCTTAAACTATTTAAATGTGTCTGAAAATGATAGAATATCAGTAGTGCGCACTTCTACAAGGATCGTGGTAGCAATGTTGTTTATATGATTATTAGGAGCTCTTAAAGATACATACAGGGACAATGGCCACAGCTCGATTCAATAATTCATGACAACATTTGTCCACGTGCAATCTTGTTCTTCGACATGCTGATATGACAGCTTGCACCTCGGTATTGAATATATTTGCTGCGCACCATATCACAGTATTATTAGGAATACATAAAATTCAGACAAAGAAAAGACTCGACAAGAGCTCAAAAGTTGAAGACATGAGGAGCAGACTGAGTTTTTAGACCAAAGAATTGGCACGCAAACTTAAGTTGATAAACAAACTTAAGTTGATAAATAAGTATCTAACAGGAAATCCTCTATCAGCATCAGATGTTTTTTTTCTTCTTCTAAGAAACTTTAGATATGTTGTGTGTATCATTGTATCCATGCTTGAACAGTTTAAATCATATGGAAAGGATCCAAAATATTCAGAGCAGAAGTGTTCCATGTCAAAATCTAAAGTAAACTTGTTGATCAATATTGAATGGCTAAAAATCATTCTTTCGTTTAAACAAGTTACAAGAGACACTTGAAGAACAAAAACTTACAAGATGTCAAATTACTTAGCGACAATCTGATCCTATTGCGTGTATACAACTGATTCTTGTTTGTTGGATCCTCCACCCATTGTTGATTACTGCTTTGACATATCTGCAAATGGCAATAGAAGTAAATGTGCAGAACAGGAAAAATCAGCCTAATATTTCAGGGAAAAAGAAAAGTCTATTGGTATTACTGACGAAATAAAAGACACTAACATTGTACAAGTCTTCTTTTGAGAACTCCAGGAGTGGTCTAACCAATAAAATCCCATGAGGTTTTGATATTTCTCCACTAGAATCAGGAACATCAGGAAAGATTTGAGAAGCAGAAGCCATACCAGCAAGCCCAAGAACACCACTATTCCGAGATAATCTTATAATGAATAGCTCCGCCTGCATGATACCTGTACTTTAGCAGTCACATTTTGGTGTCCATATGTACAAATGAAATTCAATGTAGGTAGATGTTCACAATGATCTTCAACTATCTCAAAAGAATCATTCGAGGTTTAACTCAATTTTTTTTATTTTGACATGAAAAAAGCTTAGGGAAAGATTTTATTGAACTCACAACCATAAACCACAGTTATTTATGTCATTTACTATAACCGTATGTACACAAATGTTGACCTAACATGCCCACAGTGATGTTTGATTGTTTGTCAATCGAACAATAGCAAACTGAATAAAAATTAGAAGGTGTAGATTTAGAAACCTGGTCATCCGAATGATGAGCAACCAACAATGTGGATATCTGCTGTTGTACACATATTTTCTGTAAAGCATCATACCTGTAAAATGAAGAGATAAAGATAGTAAAATTCAAATTCGACAGGAACAAAACTTCTTTACTTCATTCCCAAAGGTAGAGGGAAGGGGTGACTAAATAAAAATAAGAAACGATATCATGCAGTCACAGAATTACCTCTTACTCCGAGCTGCTTCCTGCAGCTGTCCCGGTTGTGGCCTACCTTCCAACCATTCACAATGGGCAACCTCACATTTAATTCCTAAACACAGCCTACATTATCAATCAATTATACAGTGAAATCAACGAAGTATCAAGTATCTCATACTGACTCGACACTTGTACAAAATCCATACATATACTCACCCATATCAACTATCCGATCACGAACAACGTTTGCTTCCTCGGTACTCTCTGCTCTCAATCCATGATCCACAACGACTGCCAACAGGCCATCAATGAGCTTCGATCTTTCACAGGGAGCAGCATTGTGATTATCAGTTTTCCAACGGGAAGTCAATACACAGAGGGCAACACTATCAGGGCCACCAGAAACAGCCAATGCTGTGGCCAAAAAGAAAAAAGAAAGAACACGGAACAATTTCAATGACCACTAACAAGATACTGAAAGCACATAATACATAATCCATATATCCTAATCATAACATGTAGCATAAGGTATTACAAAGCCGCATATGAGTATCTTATGCGTCAACAAATAAATTGTTGCAGCACCTGTTACCTAAGAAACCTAAAATATTAGATATGTTCGACTTAGTTATTTTCAACATAAATTCAGGTCCAGTAGTTCAGTTTTGTTTAGTTTAAATATATACTTCAAATAAGTTCAGTTCAGAAGTTTTCGTATACTTCAAATAAGTTCAGTTCAGAAGTTTTCGGGTGAATCAAACTGAGCATAAAGCCTTTAATTACATAAGTATGGGTTTCAGCCTGCTACAAAGAAAAACTGGAGGAGCTGATAAGTGTAAAAACCTAACCTAAAGCTCCAGAATCATCGAGTGAAATGCTATTCAGAAGAATTCAATTACAATTGAAAGTTCATAACCTCAATCTATGAGCTGCTCAAGTAGCGAAAATAAGCAGAGAATAGCAAGAAAGACGGAAAGCAATAGGAATTAAGTGGAGAAAAAGTACCAATTCGGTGGTGGCGTTTGAGGCCAGCCATGGACATTCGTTGGGCGAAGTTGAGACTGTATTTGGAATGCAAGTCCACCGTTTCGGGAGAGTGAGTGCAGAAGAGGCGATAACGATAGGCTTTTCTTAACCACCGGACCGGCGGCGGCGTTGCTCGGAGGTGGAAGGGGATGCCTCGACAAAGCGCCATTAGTGTGCGTTTGATTATGACGATGATGATGAATGATGATTCAACACTATATGATTCAACATTAGACACATTCAGGTTTTATTATTCAGCCATTGATGTTTGCACAGTACTACTAGTAGCTGATTACTCTGTTACTGTATCATTATCAAATGGATAATCCCGTGCCCAAATGTAAATGTTACGGGACGGATGGAGTATTCGAATTGTGGTTCAACCGGATTAATCTGGATTAATAATATGTTTCGAACCTAACGAAAGCACTATTTGATGTTCTTATAAAAAAAGTTAACGATTATATTGTTATGTTTTTAATATTGAATTGAACTATTGATACGTTAAATTCAACTCAAAGTATACACAAATTCTAACATGACTCGTTAAGAAACAAGCTAATGTGCAAGTTCGAGTTTTTATAAAACAAAGATTAAACTCAAATTTGCAATAAAAAAGGATTATTCAAACGAGTCATATAAACGTTTAACTTCTTTGTACTGTGAACCAAAACCTCTTGAATTATGATGCAAGAGACTATTGAGCCTTAAATACCATCAAATATTTAGATTATGAGTAACATAATGCAACTCGATTACGTTATTGAGTAAATCAAGATATATCTTAATCGTGCTTTAAGGTTTAGACTCATTAAAATTCAATCTATTAAATCAAGATTTTAATCCACTCTAATGAAGTCTGAACAGTTAAATAAAATTATTTACGCTTACAGTAATAGTAGTAGTTCGACATTTTCAGTACATAGGTGAGGATAAAACCGCATTTTTACATCGATGAGGAGAGTGTTTTCACAGTTCCACAAGGAACTGGCAAAAGGACACATCTACAAGACTACACAGACCCGTTAGCTTTCCAGTCCTTCACAATAATTTGATCATACATATAACTCAGGCGAAAATAGTGAAGGACGGCATCTACTCAAAAGGCCTTCCTCCTGTATGACATTTTCACTTCATGCCACAGGCAAAACAGATCATCCATCATATCGTTATCAAAATCACCCTCTCCGGTATTTGAAACTGCAAGAAGACCTTTCAGCCACTGTTCATGTAACGTTGAGAAGTTCTCTCTTTGTTCACATGACTTGAAACTTTCTCCAACCCTGCGCTTCATGACTTGTCCAGCTTTTGCTGCTGCTTCAACCACTGATCCTGGGATGCCAGCCATGCGTGCTACTTGCATCCCGTAGCTCTCTGGGCATGCACCATGGACTAGTCGGTAGAGGAACACTATCTTCTTCTCGACTGAAGATGAGTCTTTGGATTCTGAATCGAAAGAACATGCCATATGTTGCAAAATCACTCGAGGATGGGTACCAAACTCCTTTGTTAGAGGGTGATAATGTGTTGCAAACAAGAGGCGGCAGTTTACTGTCTCAACAAGGTGACGGAATACCTGAGTATAGATATGGTGGAAAATGAGGATACAAGCAAATTGTATCTAGAGCTTTGTAATCTGAAATGAAGCACGAGTATATACAATAAACATAATTACATAATACCTCAACTAAGCAAAAGAAACCATGTGTTTGTTATTAACCAGTTAGATATTGGCTTTAGAAAGCATTGAAAGTAAATTTTTGTTTTCCGTCACAAGGACTGAAACACATTAACTAAAGCACAAAAATATACTTGAAAGGAAGGAAAGCATCTTACAGCATATGCAATAGCATATCCATCGAAAGTACTTGTTCCTCGACCCAATTCATCCAGAATTACAAGTGAGTTCTGTGTAGCGTTTTGCAAAACTGATGCTGTCTCTGTGCACTCAACGAGGAATGTACCTATGAAACAGAGGTTTTCATCAGGCATGTTCCAGAGAAAGGAAGAAAAAAAAGCAAATATCCTTCTACTATGCAATGGGCTTCTTGCATGCAGGATGTTTAGTAACCATGACTTTTTGCATCTAATTCAGCTATTATTGAATCCATTCAGGAATAGGCATTTGTGAACATGAAACAAAGATGACACATAAGAGATGAAAAACTAAACCGGTGGATTCATTACTAAATACTAACACATAACTAACACCTACAGCGTCACTTTTATTTTCTTGATTTATGGGTCTAGCTTTAGAGTTTCAAGTGTCAGCACAAAATGAAAAGTTATTGCATGAGAAAACTTACTTTCGCCTGTCATAATTCGATCTGTTGAACCAAGTCGAGTGAATATGGTGTCGACAACTGAAAGGGTGCACATTTGACATGGTACATAACAGCCAAGCTGCACCACATAAATCAGCAAACATTACAAGTGGTTAAATAAAGAAAACTATAACAGGAACAAATAAATTTAGAAAGCAGAAATACAGAAATTAACAGGTTCCAGCAGAAGAGAACATTACCTGAGCCAGTATAACTGCAAGACAAGTTGCACGTAAAAGGGTTGACTTCCCACCCATATTTGGCCCAGTAAGTAACAGTGTGCATGGAACTTGAGAATTTTCTTCTCCTCCAAGATGAATGTCATTTGGAACAGCATCTCCTCCATTCTCACCAAGGGCATAAGGATGCCATAGCCCCTTCATTTGGAGTACAGGGCATGTTTTCTCAGTAAATGAATTTGTGATTTTACAGGGAGGGGAAATTACAGGTCTACACATGGCTCCTGTAGAAGACATTGCAGAAACAGCAAAAGACCTAAGCACATCAATGCAGTTTATGACATGTATCACTTGGGACCATTGAGCAGCCTTCTCAACGAATAACTCCATCAGAATTGATAATGTTTCAGCGTCCGACTCTGTCACTTCATGATTCTGTAGTCACAATAGAAAAAAGACGTTAAATGCTAAATCGCAGCAGCTAACTACACTTAATCAATCAAACAAACTATAAGAGTGAGACAATTTTGCATTGGATAAAAGATAGAACATTATCTCGTTGGATACATCAAGTTCACATACTAACCCAAAAAACGATTATATCTTAAAATGAAATTAGTCTCAATTAGGTAATGTAAGCGGGATGATGCACAAGCCAAACTACAATGATATTACCATGTTTTCTTGTGTTTTCTTTACATGAACGTACATAAAGTTTTTGTAAAGGTAACTAAGAACATTGCAGAACTTCAGTATTTTTGTTTGAACCATTCCACTTTCTTGTCACAGGAGGTAAACCACAAAACTTCAATTAGCTGAAATTATACAACCCTAGGTAAACATGTATGCCAAGTCATATCAACATCAATACAAGCACATATCATATTTCATGCATAGAAAACAATGCTGCCCAATTACAAAAAGGGCCACATTTTAATAGGTATAGTACGGTTATGTGTAAACTGCAAGAACTAGTTGTGTAAACCTGGTAATTGGGGAAGTCACTATCGATTGCTGCTTCAAACTGAGAAAGGAATTTTTGAAGCCCCTCACTGCCACTTAGCATAGGAATAGATACAACTTTTGATAATGAACTGGTCAGGACTTCGTGCTCTTTCATAAGCATCAACAGTTCCATTCCAACATGCATGCCTTTTATGAGCGATCCGAACACTCTTACCTGCAGACAGAGAGGCAGACAGTTTTTCTTCAGTCCAAGACCAAGGCATGCATCACGTGATGGTAAGGCACAACAGGTTCAAGTACAATAGAAAACTTGGCATGTAACAACAGTGACAAGAAATAATGGATTTGATAACATTGGCAATTATGTTCAAATACCTGATGCTTGTAGATCAATATATTACCAACAAAAAGGTAGTTTTTATATATATATATATAAAGCTACAGAGTTTAAATACAACTTAATGAGTGTGTGTAAGCTTACATGCATAATCCTAACCACTCTCACAACATACTTCTCATAATTTGCACCCACATGCTTGTAGATGTGATTGTTTATCCTAACAATTTCTGAGACACTAGCAGAAAGACTTTGGGTTGACAGCATTGTAATGGACTTAGAACCTTATGAAAAACCTAGCATCTACATGCTATAGCAAAGGCCCTAAGCTTGTAAACATACTCAAGATTACATATAATGAAATACACAACATTAAGCTTGGAACAACCAAATTCAAACAAGTGGATTCTACTCTCAATCTAGCAAACCAACTCTTGGTCTGTAGACATTATAAAAGACACTCAATCAGGAAGCCAACGACAAGAAGATGACAAAACATAAACTGGTATGCTCTTCCATAGATACAAGTAAGAATTGAATCATTGATTAACTATTCAAAAAGTAGCTCAAACTAGAGCAACAAAGTCCCAACTTAAATTAAGTAACAAGACAAAACTGAAAGAAAACACAAAATGAAGTATTATAATTGGGGTGATTCATCTCTATGTAGAAGATAAAAATAAACTCAATGAGCTCCTGATATGAGACTACACTTACTCGCTGTTTTAAAATTTTGCTGCCAATTAAGGGCACAGAGAGCAAGGAAGAGGACTGAACGCTAGACTTAACGCGTCCAAGCAACCTCTCCAAATCCGGGAGCTTACGGAGAGATTGGGCAAGGAGTAGTGTGATAACGGAATTTTCTATCAGCTCGTCAACAACAGCAAGCCTGTTGTTTATCTTTTTAACGTCTTGGAGAGGATGACAGATCCAGCTCCTTAAAAGACGCTTACCAGATGGTGTTATGCAATGGTTAACATAATTGTATAATGTGCCTGCAAGGATATTAGACGGTTATTTTCAGGGAGAGAGAGAGAGAGAGGGGGGGGGGGATAAAGGGAGGAGCAAATGGGTTGGGACCTGATGAGCCGCCATCAGCATTGTTATTGAAAATTTCAAGATTGACCAGTGTCTGACCATCCATCCTTAGGCAACCCCTATAGACTTCGTAACATAAAATATCGCCATTGCAAACGACATCATTCAACTGCACACGTGAATAGCTATAAGCATAAGGAAAACAAGATTTGTATCTCTAGCACATTATAAACTTTATGTAAGGCATGTTTACCTTCATCCGCAATAGAAGATTCGAAAGCCCTCCTATAGCACATAATGCAACGTCCCTATCCAGAATTCCATCAATTACATGATGCCATAAATCACAAGATCCCCGGAAGTAGTTCTTTGACTCTATGATACTTCTAACTTCTGAGGCTTCCCCAAAAGCATCACTTGGACTTAATTCTGACTGAGTGGGTCCTATAAGATCGTTAAAACGGGATAAATCAGTGTGTTACCTGTGCAAGATTTACAAGAATTATGTGAAGCTCACCTGACAAATTGTACTTCTTCAGTGCCTTCTGGGCTTCTTTAGACAAACCTTAAGGTGATAAAGATAGAGCTATGTGAATATTATACTTCACCCTTCAAAAGAAACAAGTAGATGATAAATATATTATGTCTATAAACAAGGAAAACATGTACCTCTGCTTTCATAAATTATTTCCTTCGGAGATACCTATAAAAAGAAGCAAAACCAATGTCAGACGCACTGTACATAGAAGCCCAATAGTCACCATTAATCTGACAATAACGAAGCCTGAAGAGCATACTTGCATCAACAAAGCCCCTAAGGTTGCACATGAAGCATCATCAGTGATAGAGCCAACCCAAAATTTCAAGGCAGCACAGTCCACAAATGCAAACCCAAATACAGTCGAACCATTCTCCAGTGGCCCATCCTAGATGAACAAACAAAATAATATAAGATAAATACCAACCCTGATGCTAACAATTTAACTGCTGCCTTATATCATCCATACAAAAACATAATTTCAATGCAGAAGTATACACACACACAAAAAAAACAATTAAATAGAAGTAGGTCATCTATTAGTTTAAAACAGCAACACTAACCTCCTTTATTGCAAGAAGATGTACAGCATCAGGTCCAATATTTCCCTCACTTGTTGTAGCAGGTGTCAGTACCTGAACCAGCTTCCTTTGAATGACCTGTTAGGAATATTCTTTACAATGTAACCATAGTTCTTGAAGCTATTACTGATAAAGGTAACATATCCAAATACAAACAGCAAACAATATTTAGGCTCCCCACAAACCACCAAGCAACCCAACCACCCCCTGACAGAGTCCAAATTATACAGTTTTTTTTTATTTTTTGAAACGGCAAATCTAACTACACTACTCCTACTGCTATACCACCTTATAACTATAATACACCCATACCAACCTTATAACTACAATACACCAATACCAACCTTATAACTCCAATCTAATTATACAGAAAGACATTATAAAACAATAAAACTCAACCGATGTGTCATCACTATCCTGGTATACTAGTAAATTCCTGATATTTTGCATAGGCACAAACCCCATAGAAGCTAAATTACGTTCCATGACATTGGAAAATGTGAGAGAATAAAATTTACTTTCTGTATATAGATAAGTTTAAATAATAGGCATGCCTAAATAATAAGCAATATGTGTGAATATAGAAGCAACTCAAGCAAGTCAGACACTCATCTAAACTTACAGAAGTAGCACCCCTGGCTTTAGCTTGCTGTGATGACTCCAATTGCTCTACACGACCAACCTTGTACCTTCCCAAAATAACGAAGTCAATGATGATGCATGAACTTGAAGGAACAAAATGTAGGTAAATCGGCTAATATGGAGGATTTTTTTTCTTTTTTAAACTTAACATATTGGCCCCATCAGTGGCACAATTATAGTTGAGCTCTATATCCATGTACTATGCTTGAACAAAAAAAACATTGCTAGGTAATCAGGAAGATGTAGTCGAATCGAATCATAAATTAAGGATTCTGTTGTGGGTTAACTTTCAAATATGCTTTGGCCACAGAACCAATATGGCTCGTGGGAGGAAGGGTGCCATGACAGAAATTGAACAATCGGGATTATTCAACTTTGGAAGCTAAGATGATCAACACATTTTAGGGATTCAAGAATGTATCATCAGCAATAACTTGAATCATATATCTCTTTGTATGGTGATAAATCCACCAAATATTTGAAATTTCTATGCAGTGTAATCGTAAATTCACAAGCAAAGAGCCACAGGAAAAACATGACAATATTTGGAGACTAGAGAGGCAGAAGCCCTTTAAAAGAATACAGAGTATCTGTTAAGAATACAGCAGCAGTAGAGTAAACAAGATGATTTTCTAGAAACAGAATCAGCAGGCACATAAAGATCCTCTTACCCACGAGCTATAAACTTCTGAATAGCATCTTCAATTCCACTCTCTGACACTCCAACCTTAAGAGAGCAGTTGTTACATAAGTCAGTTCAGTCTTATAGACGGTTAAATCGTACATAAGCATGCATGCAGATGGTGTTATATTAAGTGATAGACTAAGGATAAAGACAAGAAGTAAAGATTACCTGTCGGCACTTCCCCACTCCACTTAGAGTTAGTTTCCAATCAAGTTCCTTGTGACCAATTTCTGCATCTAGTTCGTAGAGCTCATAAAATTTTCCCTGCATGATGTCATATGATAGAAAAAATTAAAACAATAAATGATGGTTAAATACTGTAAATTAATCATTACTCCCTCTATCCTCTTTAAAATGGACACTTTTAACTTTTCAGCTCTATCTTTGTCTATGAACTGCTTCAAATTCTTAGCCGTTAATCTTCTTAAAAAATCACTGTTTTCATGAATCGGATTTGTACTAAAAATAAAAGAGAGTACAACGAGAACGAAATGTAAACTCTCAAGGTGGTCCCTCAGACAGGTAATCAATATAGAAAATTAATGCTGAAATTAAATTCATCTAGATGATAATTCGATAGAACACAAAATGTGCTTTCATAATGTAGTTTGGTTTTAGTCCTTCTACTGGCAAGTATCACGAATTGATTTATTTTTTAAAAAGCACGGATATCCTGGAATGAGTAAATACTCTATAGCCATGTTCTCATAGATGAGCATGAGTTCTTTTTAATAATCCAATGAAAACATTCATTGGTATATGCTCTCTCTGAATTAGATAATCCTCACATCAAATTCAATTTCAATAATGAAAAGAGACCACAGAAGATGACTTAAAGAAACTGAATTAAATATTGCCAGAGTGAATGCTCCGGAAATAAGATAAATAAAGAAACTAAGTGAAGCTTATAAACTTACCACTTTAAAAAAGAGAAGAACATCCATATACTGGCTTTTTATATCCCAGTATTGCTTTTGAGATGCTGACATCTTTCTCAAAGCATCCGGAGGAATATACAGTGTCCTTTTATCATAAAGAGGATCTCCTGGCCTTTTCCCTTTGGCATCCTTAATTCGTGAAGGATGGAGCCATTCAAATTTGCTAATTGTTTCAGAGTCTCCATCGAAGTTCTTGTTTAGAAGACTAGGAACATCAAGGAGTTTTGGTCTTTTTATCGGAGGTAAAGACAAATCAGATGTGCCATTAACATTATTGCAATCCTCTTGGACTCTCTTTAATCTAGGGACAAGAGGCCTCGTGCCTGGTGTGTCAGGCCCTGGAGCCTCCTCATCACCATTGGTGAAAAGCAACGGTTTCTCCCGTTCAGGAACAATCGTTATGTTACTGTTGGTGTTAAATACATTTTTCTGGCTGAATTGTTTGGTAGGTGGATGTCCATTGGGCTTGTCATCTGGTTCATCATAATTCAAAGAAAACGAGGGGATACTGGAATTATCGTTGATTTGGGACCTGCACAAATAAGACAAATTACAAATAATTATGAACATGTGCTTAACTTCTGCTAACATCTGCAAACAACAATCATGAGTATTCTGCACTATTATTAAGTGATAACATCTGCTAACATATCAAATTATACATTAAAACTTCTCACTAGGTAGTAGGAAATTGAACTGTATCTAGGTTTACGATACAATCATCATTTCATCACTGACCAGCAGCGTCTTCAGGTAATGGCACGAATTCAAACTTATGATAGTTCATTAAAAAAAAAAAAAAAAGCAGCCTCAGTATCAGATGGTGAATGTTTCAAGCACCGTATCAATTCAGCAGCCTATTTGTCCAAGTGCAGGACTAACTCTACACACAGAAATATAGAAAGAAGAGCCAGAACAATCCACCATTCGTTCCATCATAGCCATAGCCAGACATACAGAATGCAGTCATGCTATTTCATACATAGATACATTGACACTGGCGTATAAATCACACTCTCGCAAGGATTACAGCTACTTCATTGTATAACCTTATACTCTAAAATACACATCAAATACCAGTACAGTAGTTCAGTAACCAGTACTTCCATATATTAACACTTAGATACAAACTGTGGTAGAGCGATTATTACTGTTGCTTCAATAGAACCGTACAAACAGCCAAATCGGATACCATGAAGTTATGAGATAGTGAAATGACACAGGCACTACAACTCTCAATCCATTTTAGCAGCTAAATAATCAAAGATCTAAAACAGCAAACTACCTGAAACCGGACGAGGAGCTTTTAGCAGTGTCGTGTCTGGCGAACTTGTGCTTAATGCTAGAGAATACGGAAGGTTTTTGGCCGAAAACGGGAAGAGGCACCTTCTCCGGCGGAGTGTCGATTGCTTTGACTTGGTCATCGGAACTGTCGAGAACGATCGGCTTGCTGGCGGTGGAAGCTCCCGGTTTCGTCAGGAAGGAGAGTATCGATTTCTGCCGCTGCATTTTTCGGATACGGAGCTCGTTAATGGCGGTGAGTGGTCAGATTTGGGGTTTTCTTAGCAAAATGCGCGCCAAAATGAGAACTATTTAGTGGTTAAAATTACAAACGAGTCCCTAGAGTTGCTCTACAGTCTACCCTACAGTAGGTTTAGACTTGTCAATGGGCCCAATCCGCCAGGGCCCAAACAATGAATTATCAGGTTGGTTTACAATCCGCAACCGGACCACAGACTTTAAAAACCGCAACCGCCCCGGAACATGTGAGCTTTTAGGATGATGAGCGGATAACCGCTAAAGATTACGGATATGTTACGGTTTCACTTTTTCAGACTTTCAGTCTTTCCCAATTCTAAAATGCAAAAGGACTCTCTCTCTCAAGACTCAAACCTTCTCTCCGCAATGAGCAGCAGCCGCCTGAATCTGTAACGTCAGTGACGCTATCTCGGCTTTCACCGACGTCCACTTCCACGGCTTCTCCGTTTCCGTCTCTCATCTCTCTATCTCTATTGTTCAATTGAGCCAGAAACTTGAAGAATCCGCAAGCTCTATGCATCCAATAGAGAGTAAAACACCATAAACATTGCAAAAGGAGTAATAAGAAAACTCACATGTGAAGGGCTGCAAGGAGGCCGGTTCTGATTCTTGGAAGCCATAAATCTGATTCTTGGAAGCCATAAGTGTGTAGAGAGAAAGAAGAGAGAGAAGAGGAAGGTGATTTGAAAATTGGTCACTGACATTTGTTTGATCTTTGAGAATTGGTCTGTGGAATTTGTTAATTTGAGGGAAATGGATTAATTTGGAGGAAACGGGAGATTGATAGCATCTCTCGGAAAAAAAAAAAAAGTAAGATTAGGGTTTGTAAAATTCGAAAAAAAACCGGATCCGAACCGGACCGGACGATCGGTCCGGTCCGGATCGGATTCTGAGTTACCGGTTTCTGAGCGGTTCGGATGTAAAAACCGAAACCGAAACCAGTCAGCTTTTAATCCATTGGGTTGGATTGGAATCTGATTGGGCCCAAGCGGATTGGGCCCATTGACAAGCCTATTTGAGATTAGAGATCCAGTTTTGTAGTACGTCTTCTGCATATAATAATCCATGCTGAGTGAAAGTGTTGCACTTCCCAGATCTAATAACTCTGCAGAATACTTAAGGTATTCAGCCTAACACAACTCTGGTTGTCTGCGTGGTTATCCCAACCTAAG
>JAYMSL010000523.1:0-23549 GCA_036897195.1 Plantago coronopus
CGGCTCTAATGTCGTCTACTTCAAGTTATGTATCCATGCTATCTCATCATATTCAAATGATCTTTATCAGAATTTGACTTCGGACCTCGAGTTTGTTAGGGTATTTACTCGGCCGTGGAGGATAACGTTAGCAAGAGACACTTCAATTTTTATACAACATAGGCTGAAATTATTTTATTGCTACTAACTTACTATACTCAAGTTGTTCTTAACTTGTTCAATCTGTATTTTTCATTCAAAGAGGATGTGAAAGGAATTTAGAATAGGTCATAATTCTCCGTCGAACTTACAAAACAAGATAGTACACAATTAAGATATGATTAGACTTAATCACATATCTTGAATATCGACTCCGCACATTTCTTCAAGAATAAGGCACTCCTAATGACAATTGAATGTGGTCTTGAAAACTGAATACCATCCTCTTGATCATATATTTGAAATAGGACTAAATTTGTGATCGATATCTCTTACATCTAAACATGTCACTCCATTTGTAGTTCGTATATTTAGCGATTTGTTGTTGAGTCTGAATTTAATACTAACAGTTGCGGATTTATATTAATAAAAAATGGAAAGAGAAGGTACTCCTAGTGAGGAGGATAAATTCATGTGCTTAATGATATGATCAACTTATGTAAGACTTTCTTATCTTAACGGAATCACACCTAATGAATGACACAACTTCCATAATGTGCTAAATAAATCCCATTCCCACCTTCTTCCCCCTCCATTTCTTGACCATTTTACCCCTCACTTTTATCACCACATTACCCAAACACCTCCCAAACAAAAAAGAACACAAACTCAGATGGTGGCTGCTCTAGCTCCACAATCAACCCTAATACCAGTGGGGAGGGGCAAAACCGTCCAACAAAGTGTCATCCACAGTGGCATTTCTGTCAAATCATATCTCCTCCCACTTTTACCTACCACTATCGCCATCACTGCTAGAACCACAACAAGCACAGAACCTCGCCTGATCTACCCTCAGTCAACACCCAGACCAGCGTCGCACCCAATCAGAGCAACACACATGGCGTCCGACACCGTTGATGAGCGTATCCCACGGATCTCCAAATCCATCCGGGTCATACCCGATTTTCCCAAACCAGGTGAGTTGACAGATGTTAAGTGAATCGAACTTGCGTAGTTTTTTGAAGTTTTGATGTAATTTGGATATTGAATTGGTGTGTTTTGGATTAGGGATTATGTTTCAGGACATAACGACGTTGTTGCTTGATCATACGGCGTTTAAGGACACGATCGATTTGTTTGTTGAGAGGTACAAGGACAAAAAGATCGATGTCGTTGCAGGTAATGTTCCTAAAGCTTCTTGTTTCAAAACTTGTGGAAATTATTTTTATGAAGAAATGTTTGTTTACTGTGGATTGGAGAAAGACTGTTAGCTCTAGAACTGGACTCAGTTTCAGCTCAGATTAAGGATGCTCATAAGCTTTTGTGGGAAGGATATATGTCTTGAGTTGGAGTGTTGTGATCGAAAGTAGAAAAATAAGTACTCGTCAACCAAATTATCCATTAAAAACTCTACGAATTCAATTGTGAAAGTCTATTCTTGGTCTCTGTAAACTATAATGTTATCAACTGTAGAAGTAATTCTTACTCAACAATGTACATGGAAAAATGGAATTGTACTTTTCAAATGGGGAAGCGGATGTTATCACTGTTATGAGCTAGTCCTGTTTAAGATAATTTTCCACTTGATTCATATCTAGAAGCAAAACAGGCGTCACTCCGATGCTTCTGGTACTTATGTTACAATCAGGCCACATGCTAATTGGGTTTGGGTATACAGGTTATGTATGCTATTGTGTACTGTGTTAGTCTGTGGTAATCAACAAAGATTATTTACTTGGATAGTTCAGATGTTATGCGTCTGGTCTAATGCTCATGGACGAGTAATGACATAGCCATTGCCTTCTCTGTAACGACAACCTCAAAATTTGGTGCAGGTGTTGAAGCTAGAGGTTTTATTTTTGGACCTCCTATCGCATTAGCTATTGGAGCAAAGTTTGTTCCGATGAGAAAGCCCAAGAAACTACCTGGTATGTTGTTCTGCTCTGCTTTATCAGACAGAAAGTTACGGGGTCTTGATGAGTCAATCTCAGTTCTCCATATATCAATTTTCTTAAACCTCCCTGCTCCTTATATTATATAGTAGGTTCTTTCATGTTACATAGAAATACATACATGGATGGAGAGGCAAAATGCTATAAGTATCAAAGTATGCTCCACTCAGCTCCCAATGTTGGGTTCTGGCATATAGAGAGAATGCAAGTAGACTAGATGAGGGTATATCATGTGTGGATCTTAGATGATTTTAAACTTAAAGTCTTCAACTTTCTGTTGTTTTCTGATTGAGCACATATGAGCAATCCATCATTTTCCCTTTACATGGAAAGTGTGTGTGAACTAAGCTTAAGTTATTTTCCATCAGTATTTCTTACACCAGCAGATGGCTACTCCCAGGAGCAGCTTTAGTTATAGAATGATACTCTTTTATGCTATCAGAACATCATGATATGATCCTTGTATTATTTATTGTTGTCTTTGTTGATAGTATGCTTAAGGACCCAACTGAAGAGCAGGGAATGGTAACCTCTCTCCTGGGTCTTGCATATTGTAGTTTGTTTATTTACTCTGGATATTAGCGGTAGGATAAAATGTACAAAAACTACAAAATTTTGCTTCAATCTCCATCAAACCTCTCTATAAAGTCTTGAACCATTTGTTTTACAGAAATCTGAATAAAAAAGTTATAATTTAAGTTGAACGAAAGGAAGCGTGGAGTTTTATGCAAATTGTTCCAACACCTGAAAGGCTGAAACAGAGAAGGAAAATTCTTCTATCTTGGAACAACAGCTTGTCATGGCTGTTCTCTTTTGGTTTGTTTGTTTTTTTTTCTTTTTCTTTTTCAAGGCTACCAAATTATGATGTCAAAAGGTTGTGAACTATTATGTGGATTAAATACGTCAGAATACAGTTTTGACGTAAAAAATTTATTCTGGGGAGATAGAATGACTTGAAACAGTCAGAAGAAAAAAGGATTTTCAGGTGAAAATATAATGTGATAGTCTTTTCTCTCACTTGAGGAGGTTCTGATACAACTCCCTTATCCTTATTTCTTAGCTCTTGATTCTTTATATGCGCTATCTGAGGTTGATTATGAATTGTAACTCAACTGTTGTATGCAATCACAAAATATTATTCAGCCGCGTTTAGGTTACACTGATAACGCTTTATTCTATCAGGGGAGGTAATATCTGAAGAGTACTCCTTGGAATATGGAACCGACAAAATTGAAATGCATGTTGGAGCTGTACAATCTGGAGAACGTGCAATCATAGTAGACGATCTTATTGCAACAGGAGGAACCTTAACTGCTGCAATCAATCTGCTTGGTATACTACAGATTTTCTCTTAGAAAATTTTCATTATGTTCTTACTACTTGATCATACTTCTCAAAATGATAATAGCTAGAGATCATCAAGTTTTGCACATGTCTTAGGGCGTGTAAAACCCAAACGAATAAGAATCACACATATTATTGAACTTTGGAAACATGAACATGTTATCGACATAAGATCATTGGCAGAATTTCAAAAAAATAAAATCATAGAGTGGTTGTATGTCACTACGAAAGAGATAATTCCAATATTTTCCCCATACAACTGTCGATAGACTGTTTTAATTCATAGATAGTGAAAGTTAATTACTCAGTGGAATCATGTAGTTCCCATCCCTATTTTGCTTATTATATGTTGCTAGGAAGTAATATTCTTCCCTCTGTTTTGTCTGTGCTGGATGAAGTACCAGTGCAATTATTTGAGAGTTCATGTATGCAGTGTTTGTTGAGGTTTCCCGGGAGATGGTGGTTTAATTAGAAACATCGCTATAATTTATGTATTTTTCTTGAGCATTAAAAATGCAATTAAATAAGAACATTGGACTTTTACTTAAAAACGTCTTCTTTTTTTTTTTGAAAGGTAATTTCATTTAAAAAATGAGAGACATACACGGGGAGTGTATTATAACAAAGTAGACAAGCAAGATATTAGACTGATGCTATCAGGCAAAGGGCTACTTGCTGCTCCACTGAAACAGCAAAGTAACAACCCAAAAACGTCATGGTTTTTCTTAAGAACATCCTCCCTTATCTTGTTAAGTTAAAAAGACCACTTCTCCCACGAATCTTTGACGCGTTAGTTTGGTTGGGCTTACTTTTGGATAAACGTCATGACATACTCATGTGCCAACCGATTCTTTATCAAATTCGAAATATCTGAGTGATTACCGATTATATTGCAGAACGTGTTGGTGTTGATGTTGTTGAGTGTGCCTGTGTCATTGAATTGCCAGAGTTGAAGGTATGTATTTTCTTCACGAACAAAGCTGTTCTATAAAATTTATTTCTCATGAAGCATTATTATCAAAAGGATCCTTATGGTGCCTATTTACTTTAAAGTCTTTCAAACCTATCAGACTGCAGAGTATAATTTAGGAACACTGCATTGATAGTAACAAAATCATAACATTGTATGTTGTAGTTAAAAGTTAGAACCGCGTGCCTTTCTTGGTTAATTCACATCCGGCTTTGCAGCTAGAATTATATGGTGAACTTGCCCCTGTTGGTGAGGATTCATATGTGTAAACTAAAGCGTGTGTATGTGGGGCTGAGGATTTATAATGCAATTTCGTTCAGATTATCTGACAGGTTTAATTTTGTACTTTATACTAACTGAAATTGGATTATCCGAGTTGAATTTCTGCTTTTGATAGAATTTTGATCTGAATATCATCCAAAATTTCGATCATGTTAATCCGATCAACAGCTCTAATACTTGCTTGTAGGGAATTATTTGAGATACCTAGCATCTGTACACATTTAGGCAAAACTAGATCACCTATTTATAGCCAAAGACACGAAAGATATTTGTGGACCCTAACGTTTTCACCTTCAAAATTGTTTTCATTGTTTACACACCCTAATTTTTTAGGGCATGCTCAAATTGTGGGATTAACTTTTGGTGGGCCATAATATACTAGGAGACCTCACTCTGTTGCATTTTATCTCAATACAGTACTTGTTATTTTGGTGAAATTATGGATATCTATAATTAGTGCTCAAGTGCTGTACACTTCCTAAATTACGCACCTAGAAAAGTAATGAATGAGATTAGTAGCAAGTACTGGGGGAAATGTTTTAGGAAATTTGCCGTGGGTGTTGGTAACCTTCTGGCACACTTATTTACTCCTTTCACTTTCTATAGGAACTCTTTGTTCATGGAATGGGCAATGCATTTTCTCAAGTTAAATTTGGGGTTACTAAGAGAGGCATAGTTTATTTATATCCACTTATACTAAGTTTATATTGATGGCATTATGTTGATTCTGAGATGAAAAACTGATGACAAAATTCCACTGGATGGGCGGTATGACGCATGATCCCACTCATGCAAGTATGCAACTATATCTAATTTTACTGCAATTGAATTATCTAGTGATTGAATATTATAGCTCTCTAGTTTAGAAAATCAGTTTGTTTATACTCAACAGAGGAGACATGCTTTTGTTTCGTCCTCCTGCTTCAGGGCGAAAACTAAAATATACTGTATGAGATTTCCTTTGCATTAGACATGAAAACATTAGTTGCATATCTTCCATAGTTTCGGCTGCCATGGCTGCTACTGTTACTCTTGCTCTGGTTCTTTTTCTCAATAAATCAGCTCATCTTGATAGTTTCATATAACATATGTGTAATGTTTCTTAGCAACTTCAAATTATCTATAACTGCTCCTATCTTTTTAAATTCCAGGGCCGCGAAAAGTTGGGAGACAAGTCGTTGTTTGTTCTTGTAAATTGATTGATGGTCATGAATTTGAGGTTGAACATGAGTAATTAATCCAGTGCCGTGAATAATGGTTCTGGTATATCACGGCTTCCATGGATGTCTGGTGGCCATAGAGCCGGGTATTACAACCAGGGCACCTGAATTGTACCTTAAAAGAGGCTGCTTGTATTTGGGGTTAACATGCTCAACCCATTTGCAGATTTATGAAATGCTCTTTTGACAAATTATGCAATTATGATTTTTGTGTTGGTAGTTTTGTGCTTTTAAACGCGCAAGGCTGTCTGTCTGCTTTGGAACACTCATATGTCATATCTCATGCATGACCATTTTGCATGTTTAGAACCTTGCACAACTTGAAATTTTGGAGAACTCCTCTGTAAGTTTTGCGCTCTCCGTGTTTTGTATCATTCCCTATGACACTCCCAGTTTCGGTAACACGTTTTTCCGAGAATCTGATTCTGGAACTCAATTTGACTAGAACAGTCACTTGACAAGCATGAGATGTGTGTATTGCGAAATGAAGTCTGCTCCTAATTTGAAGGAATTGAAAGAGTCATCCCCCCATCTACTTTCAATTGCCTCTCACTTGAATTTAGCTGCTTTACGTTAACAAATACTCGTATATGGCTTGTGAACGAAAACAGAGTGGAAAATACTATACTTCCAAAATTTGCCATTATGCCACCAGGGCAAGTTCATCAGTGTTGAATGCAGTCTTTGTTATACGAGTTGGTACTAAAGACAGAAGTCTTTGTAGTGCTTGTGGCCGAAGACTTTGTGATCTTCAGATGCCACAGGTACAGAATGTGATAATAATTATGATTTGAGAATGCAGGGTGTTCGCTCAAATTTGTCAGGGTACAAAGGACGCTTCGTTTATGGAAACTGGTAAATTTGTAGCGAGAGGACAAGTGAAAAGCAAAGAGAAGAAGATCATGGTGGTAACTGGTAAGCGAAGAGAATGAATTGATTGAACTGCATTCAGATTTCAGTCCTATCAGCTTCTGATTAAGTGATTAGTGATGTTAGGTTTGATGAATGAATTTGAATTTATCCAACAATCATAGAGGCTCTTCTGATGTTCTAACTCAGCATGATTGTTGCTAGGCCTGGCCTCTCAGTTTGAGCCCGATCGTGTTGGAAGATTATAAGAGAAGATCGTGTTGGAAGATTATAAGAGAAGCCTATACTGATTGATCCGTAAGTCTATGATGGCTCCAATACATACTGATTGGATCCGTCCGTCATGAGCCATGATTGTACCATTTAACAGGTCTGAGAACACAAGGAATGTTCATTCCATTTTGCTTAAATAGCTTTAGCTTTGTCAAAAACTAAACATAAAACTAAGCTACTGCATGTAAACATCATAAACTAGTAAACTAGGCATATACGGAAATTCGTCAAGATGGAACAAAACAAAACAAAACGACGAAAAGATTAGTTAGATCAGAATTCAGATGAATCAAAAGCAGCATAAGCACTGCCTAGCTTTACCCTAATATGAGCTGCTCCATTGGCCATTGCCTCATTCCCTCGCTTAAATTGGACAAAATATGAACTTAGGGGTGATAGTAAGGTGCAGGCCTGCAAAGTATATTGGTGAGAGGTCTCGGTAGGCCTGTCAGTTTAGTCCATATATGTGGACTTATCCTAAATCTCCATTTTAAATTCAAGTCCAACCCATTTTAATCTACTTGAAATCTACATTGACCCAAATTAAATGGACTAAAGCAAAAGCATGACCTCATCCAGTTTGATCTAGATCAAACTAGATTTTTCTTTCCACAATTCACGTCTTTCTTCTTTCTTCAGAAAACCAATCGACTTTTTCTTCTTCTTCAACAACAGCCGATTCTTCAACAGTTCAACTTCAGAAAAAAGCTAATCAACTCATCTTCTTCTTCATCATCATGAAACCAATCAGTTCATCTACTTCTTCATCATACCAATCGATCCTTCTTTTTTCAGAAAATAACCCATCAAATCCCTTTCTTTTGAATTTCTTCTTCGTTGAGTTTATGTCTAATCCAGAAAGAGGCTATCTGGAAGCAGAGGGACTCGTGTTTTTTCATAATCAGGATTTTGTGGTGTCGATTTGAATAGTTGATAACGGAAAGAGTGAATGGGGCTTGGAATTGGGGGTGAGATTAATCTACTGGTGTTAGGTTCAACAATGGTGTTGGATTGATAAGGTTGTTGGGGTTGTAAATTTGAGCATGGTTACTGTTGGGATTTGGGATGTATAAGAGGTCGATTAGGCCTCTATCAACAAAGTTCAGTTTTGTCTCTCTTTTTCTTTGTTACGGGAATATTTTTTCTCTGTTACTGGAAATCATAGATCGATCTAGTTCCGTCTGGATTTCATCTAATTTTCAGTCTATATTTGATCTATAAAGTAGATCAAAAATAAATTTGGTTTAGATTTAATCTTAATCTCCATAGGTAGATGTGGACTGAACCAGACTTAAATATTGACAGGCCTAGGTCTCGGGTTCGATTTCAGAGGTGGTGATTTATTTGGTGTTATAAGGTTGGTATTGGTGTGGTAATATAATATAAGTTGATATTAAATTAATGTAAATTAGTGTAGGTTAGTGTAGGAGTAGGATAGATTTTCCGCTAAACAAAACATTGAACAAAATATATTTTGATTTCTTGCGAGCAAAGCACACAACTATATACTTGAGCATCAAAAGGAAATTGAATGAAAGAGTGGAATGTAAACATGAATGGTTGGCTTGGAAACGATTACGTATTTACGTTCTTTCTCCGTCTAAAAGCAAATTTGGGGAAAAAAATATGTCATCCAAAAATATTTATTTTGTGTCCCCAAAAAAATATATTTATTTTGGCATTATTGGCATTAGCTAAAAATATTTATTAGATACATCTTCTTTTATTTAAAAAAAAAAAGGCAAAGCCAGAATTTATAATGAATCTCCAGTAATTTGCCTCTATGGTGACTCGGACCCCGACATATTAGTTAGAAGGGAAGGGGGGCGTCTTATCAACCGAGCTGAACTCCTGACCTATACGTTTGTGGGGAAGTGTGTTATCAACCGAGTAGCGTTCAACGCTATCTTAGTTCACATATAATATTGTACTTCCTCCGCCCCTCACAACTTCCCATTTGACTTTGAGTAAACAAAATAAGTGGGGGATTAATTTTGATTAGAATATTAGTAGTTGATGTGAAAAATAGATATATTAATTGGTAGTGGGGTTTAAAAAGTTAGTGGGTGATTATTTTGGATATATTTATTGTTGTTAGTGGAATTAAGATGTACTCCCTCCGTCCAAGGAGAAGTTTCTCATTGTATTTTTTGTCAACAAAATAAGGAAAACAAGTATTATATTTGTAGTACTTTTTTGTGTGTTGTAATCAAATGAGTGGATAAAGATTTGGGACCACATGTCTAAAAAGTTAAATGGGAAGCTTTGTATTGGACTACGGAAAATGAAAGTGGGAAACTATTGACTGGACGGAGGGAGTACAAAAATGAAAACGGAAAACTTTAAAAGGGACACCCAGAATGGAAAAATGAGAAGCTTAGTAAAGGACGGAAGAAATACTATAATGTTGTACTACTATTGTTCAATTGATGTTGTACAATTTTCTAATGTGTTGTATATAGTTGAAATTTTAGTTAGCCCAAGCCTATGATATTTGATACGCCCAGCTCCTAAAGTAAATAGAACAAAATACAAATAGACCAAGTTTGAACTTCTACATTGTTATTTTTTATTTAGATGTCAACTTATTCTAATTCACCAAAACAAAAATTGACGACATGGTGGTAGGTTGCAGGTTGAGGGTGCAATGTTGGAAAAACGTATGTGCGTGCTTGTAAGTAGTGTTGTAACTAGTTTTAATGTAGTTGTTGTTGTAAGTTGTAACTAGTTTTAATGTAATAAGTGTCGATGTAATTAGTGTTGTAATTAGTTTTAATGTCACTAATACTTATGTAACTAGTGTTGTAATAATTTAGTGTAACTAGTGTTATAATTACTTAATGCTAATGGATGATATCATTAAATTGAATTGAGCAAGAATTTGGAATTCACAACTATCCTTTTTAGACTTAATTAAAATAAAAGTAGCGATATGGACTAAAACTAAGCATAATAGTCATATTGACACTTATATGTAAATTTTTCAAATTTTATGTAATAATTTTGTGAAATCTTCACATATAATATTGTACTACTATTTTCTCAACTGATGTTGTACAATTTTCTTATGTGTTGTATATATTTCAGTTTTTTATTAGCCCTAAAGTCTCACAATATTTAATACATCCCTGCTCCGGAAGTAAATGGAACAAAACACAAATTACTTGGTTTCATCCATGTTCAATATAGAACCATCACTGACAACATCTACAAGGCAAGCAGATAGTCCCATATTGGTTAAAACCATGTCTGAACTTTTACATTGTTTATTTATATCTAAAACCATGTCTGAACTTTTACATTGTTTATTTATATCTTAACTTATTTTAATTTACAAAACAAAAATTGACGACATATAGGTTGAAGGTTGAAGGTGCAATATTAGAAAAATGTTTGCGTGTGCCTGCTACTTAATGTCATGGGAGGTCTCACTATAGGATATGTATTATCCGTTACAGGTAACTGGATTATCTATCTAACCCTGTATGAGGAGGAACATGCGCATATAGGCCAATAACTTTCGGAGTTAAATTTTTATTGTAATATCAATTTCGTGCAATTTTCACATATAATAGCGTATTATAATGTTGTACGTTTTTTCCGTCGATGTTGTACTGTGTGCTCCAATACTCCGTGATCTTTGTGAATTATAAGGAAGCTATGTATAACTTCAGTTTTGCAGACTAATTTGATGATTGAGCTAAAAACAAAATAAAATGTTTGCCTTTCTCATGAAGCATAGTATATTATTTGGTTGTGCATATTATACCACAAAGAGAGGAATTTATGTTTTATGCGTACTTTGAAAGTGATAATATTCATAATACTACACGCTTCTTGCTAATATTCTTCCTCCAAAATTAATATAATCCCTATGATAAAATTAATATAATCCATATGATGCACGTATCGTAATTTTCGGAGCGAAGAAAATAGAAATGCTAAAAGATAAAAACAAAAGAATGAACAACCATTGACCTCTAAGTCCATAATTAGTTGAAAATTAATTAGGGTTTAGTTTAATTAGCCACCGGACTAGTTTAACAAGATAACCTTTTCTTTGCCTGGTATGAAGTATAATACCGGCGTGTTATGTGCTTTAACTACCTGATTAACTCAACTACTTAGTCTTAATCTTTTTTTTTTAATTTTGATTTGAGTATTAACAGTCCGACTTAACTAGAAGAAACGACTATTGCAATTAGAATTAAGATAGTGATGTTTAAGATGCATGGAATTAAATAAAATGGAAATAAGACTATAAATTATTAGATAATTGTGGTCTGAAGAATCATTATATTTGTTTATAATTATGGCCCTAAGACTCAGATTCCAGCTCTTTAGTGATTATAAGAGAAGTGACTAAACAAAATGGCCCTTTGGAATAACTATGTACTTTTTTTGAAATAAAAAAGAATAATTAATTATGGTCGGAAAAATATATATTAGTATTAATTTAGTTTATGATTATGATTATGGCCCTAAGACTGTTGTGGTCCCAGCTGTTAAGAGATTAGAGAAGTCAAATAATAGTCACTTTCAGTGGTTTAATTATGATTATAATTATGATGATTATGGTGCAAGACGTGTTAGGAGAAGGGTTATGAGTCAAATGTAAGAGCGAGACAGCTCTAAATTCTAATTGTTACACAAGAGTTAATTAGAGTTCCCTTAATTAGGCTAACTAATGTCCTTTGGTATTGTACAATGTACATTGGTTGATTAATGGCTAATAAGTTTTAAAGTTTATATTACGTTACGTTTATTACTCGTATAGTATAGTTTACTTCGGCTTTTACTTATACTGATAATTTTTCTTTTATTGAACTTGCGGAAAATAGAAGTTCGGGATTAGCATAGACGCATGCACATGACATGATCAAATATATTTGCATCTGATTCTGATGTAAGGTATATTTTGTCTAGCGGGTGAAAATAGCATGGCTGATTGCTTTAGCTTAAGTATTTTTTTTTTAATCGACAAAATGGTTTATTAAACTCAATTACTCAAGGGTGTCCGTGTCACAACACATGTGTATGAGCCACGTACTGCCATACACACGGCCAGGGGCGGAATGAGCATACTTCCAGCTAGTGCGGAACACTGGTTGGAAAAATGAAAAAACATTAGTAGTAGTATATGTATATACTTATTTTACTTATTATTCTGTTTAGTATCTAGCTCAGATGGTTCAATCTCTGTATATTTATTGAGAGGTGACCAGTTCAAGTCTCAACCAAATCAAATTTTTGAAAGATTTTCCTATTTCCTATAATTATCGCCTTCACCCGTATATTCTCTCCTATAATTTTCGCCTTCACCCGTATATTCTGGAAAATGCTTTTTAGCATAATATGCAATCGTTTTATATTCGTCATTTTTTTTCTCTATATATGGATAAATAGTATGTTACTTTTTGTAAAATTAGTTGGAGCACGGGTTGACAAGAATTTCTAGTTCCGCCCCTGCACACGGCAAAACTAACAATACAGCTGCTACAATTTGTGGACAGACCCTACATCTTTTACAAACTGAAAAGCTCCTAAACCTGGGTTATAATCAACCAATATACCTAACAAACCCGCCTCCCCAGTCTGAAAACATGCAACTCTGCCCCGATTAATTTTTCAAGTAGTCTAAATGCAAAGATGGTGACAAGAAAGTGTGACATATCATGCCACAACGCCATCTAGTATGTCTCCTCACAAATAAGAAGTTAACAGTCAAAACGTTATGGATCGACAATTCGATCCTAGCAAGTTCATGCGGGAAATACCATCCCCGTTGGTTCACACAATCAAGTCGCGATCCAATGCTAAAGTGCAGTTGTAATAAATAATTCGGATGTGATTAGTAGTACGATTCCATTTCAAACTCATTTATCAAAATTACTATTGATCGAGAGTGTGATTGATATGCTTCTTATCAACAAACGGACACCATAGTATTTAACAAAATTACAAACTTCTAACACTCATTCTAACACCTGGAATTTCTGAACCAACGATATGTATTGATGGGGCGTTCTTGGTGCACTCACTAGCCACAATCATTCTGGTGGTCTGGGATTACTATCAACACCAAGTATTAAGAATTGATAATTTTCGGTAGCTTAATATGATATTGATCCTGCCATTGAATTGTACTTCATGGTTTACTCATATATGTATGCGCAATTATCTTGCACATACATTTTCTTTGGAGGGATTTACTCCTTAATATATTAATTTTGACATTTGAAAAGAAAAAAAAAACAATCATCTTACATTTGAACAAAGCATCTTTTAAAAATAAATGAGGATAACGCGTCCAAAGCACATAGGAATACCCTATCTACTTATCTAGGCAGCTAAAAGGGTAGAAAGCTTGCAGTTGTACTTGACTTTAAGAAATGAATTAGTATGGGTTAATTAATAAAATGGCTAGGTTTCAAAAAATACATACAATATCTCACTTGTAATAATAATTAACTAATTAATAAACAAAATTAAGAGAGTTTAGAGAGTGGAGAAAAGCGTGTGCAGAAGAGATAAATGTGTACGTGGCGCAATGAGATGTAAACAACGGCAAGAAGAGTTGAATATTAAAATTATAATTATACATAAAACAAGTGATTAATTAATTATTATATTATATATAGCTAAGTTAGAAGTAGGTAGTTTGAAAAGACAAAGATTAGCTGTCATTCTTGTAATCTGATAATACTAGTAATTAATGTATTGCATAAGTACATTTTGGTAACCCGACAAAGTCTCATTATAATATCGAAGTGGCCTTCTAGCTTAAAGGTACTCTACTCAGTCGTGCAAAGGCCGGCCAATTATTAACCCCCCAACCAAACGCACCAATTTCAACTGTGATCAACTACAGTACATTATCCCAATTACTATAATCCAATCATCAGTTTCGCGATACCAATATCACATTGTTAACAACAAATATAAATGTATGTACTAACCGCAAATATCACATGTTCAACACTAAATATATGTGCAATCTTTCATATGCTTAACTACAGCAGGTGTAATGCATGTATTTTAAAAAAAACACAACGTTTATATCTAAACGAGTGATGTTTATATTATACATGCTATATTAGATATTACACACTCTTAATTTGAGCCCTTCATTGTTTAGAAAGACGTTTAGAAAGACGTTTTGGCTTGTGGGTTTAGACGGTCGATTTTCTTTTAACGGTCCAGAGGACTTACTCTCCTCACACACTATTGTACATTTGTAACTATTTATGCAATTATACAGTTTTGCCGTTTCCAAAAAAATAAAATATACATGATGTATTGATATTGAGAAATCCGGAGACTCTCACGTTGTTATTCCAACATACTCCAATCAACATAATACCATCATATATTAAAATTTTCTAAAAGAGCAAATAAAATTAGATAAAAAGAATCTGATAATCATGTTATCACACAACACAAGTGTATGGTGTATGTACATAGCCCTAGTAGATTTGATTCCCACTAAACCATTTGATTCCATCCAATACAGGGGCTAATCTAATATTTTAGATTAGCACTTGTGTATGTATGTCTGGACGATTTGGGGTGTTACATTTTTATCATCATAATTATTTAGATCGTGCAACGAGAGGTTCAATAATCCCTCCCTAGCTAGATGGCTGGATGAACCCCATGCATTATTGGAATAAATATGGCAAACACACAATCTTCCTCTCTTAGGGGAATCCATAATCAATCCTAATTGCATCTCAAGAAACAAGAATGTTATAACGTGTTAGACATGTCAAAATGCATGTTTAACTGATTCTATTATGGTGTGATTTATACTTAAAACACATATTTTGACTTACTTTTCCAAGTCTTTTACAATGTACCCTATTATTTTTGGAATTGTCTATACGGTATTAATTGTACTGGTTTATCATGTTGTATGAATTTTGCATATTTGATGAAATAAAGTTAGTATGTAAAACTCCTGATTTACCTAGTTGGTAGCTTATGATAGTCTACTAGGGCTAGAGTCATAAAAATAATTTAAATGGAAGGGAATATGTCAAACACAAATTTAGGAGTAGCAAAGTAATATACTCTTATACGCGTAAAATACACAAAATTCCAAATATGGAAGGTGGGGAGGGAAGATGGCCGACCCTTATCAACATGCCTGAAGTCTCAGATAACCACCTTATTAATTACGTAACCTTTTCTCAAACGGCAAATCAACAATCAATAAAGATCCATATTTACTTCCACGGTGACTCGAAGATTAATATAATGGTTCCGATCCATTTATCTCGTGGTGACTCGAAGATCAATAATGGTTCTCCATTTATACCGTGGTGACTCGAAGATCAATAATGGTTCTCCACTTATACCGTGGTGACTCGAAGATCAATAATGGTTCTCCACTTATACCGTGGTGACTCGAACTCCCACCCTATTAATTGTAGAGGAATTGTCTTGCGGACTGAGATGTTGGTTGTAGTTGAAATATCTTACGAACTGAGGCACGCTTATGAAGTACTTTACAACTTTTTTTTAAATGGCAAATCTAACTATGTTACTCCTACTCCTACTCCTTCACCACCTTCACCACCTTATAACTCCTATATCAACCTCATAACTCCAATAATGTATATACCATATTACGGCTCAACGAGTATTCAAACCCCAATCTTTCATGTACCACTCTAGCACCCTTATCACTCACGCACTTACCCTTATAGCTCCTACTCCCTCCATCCCACAAAATTTTACCCACTTTCCATTTTAGGTGTCCAACAAAACTTTACTCATTATAAAATAGAACTAATTTTATTTTACACTAAAACCTTTTCGCGTTTTGACAATTTCCACTTAGACCTTTTTTTTTTTGTCATCTTACACTATAACCTATTTTCGATTTTTATCTGTGACCATTTTTTGACATCCGTTTAAATGTATTGTCTTAACATCAATATTATTTTAATATCAATATTACCTTTATATCACCAGAAATTAACTACTTCTCTTACTTTTCATTTACTCATGTAGTTTAATGTATTGTCTTAAACTGCACATTAACCCTAATGAACAATGTTTCGTGAGACGGAGGGAGTAGCTTACAATCATTTTACACAATTTGCAATAGAAGTTTAAATGTTGTTCATATAATATTGTGCTAATCACATACGTTGTGGCTACGTAAAGTATAAATTGTTAACAAAGCAGTATTGTGAAAGTCGACATTTCATAATACATAGGAAGAAGTTGTTTAAAACACTCAAATAAGACTTAAAACACTCAATATCTGACTTTTTTTTTTTAAAAAAAAAGTTGTCTCGCCTTCTCCAAGAATTTGGCATTGTTAGTTGCATATCATCAATTTGCCTATATTGATAATAATCAATACTGCACTTCTTATAAAAAAGTATATTGTCAGTGATTGTGATATTAACCAGAAGGGCATATATAGTTTGGCATCTTGATGAGTAGCCCATATATATAAATTGTGGGATATTTGAACATAAAGAAATGTGTAGAGAGTAGAGATTGATATAGAAGATATATTAGTACAAGTATAGCTGGAGTCTGGAGATTATATTCTTCTTCTCTAATTAAACATGAAACTGAATAAATCTGAACTGAATATAATACAATATAATTAAAATTAAGATAAACTGAATACGGACCGCAAGAGATGAAAAGGTAAAAGAAGAATAATATTTTGCAGAGGTATTAGTAGTATTGTACACGGTTTGCACCGTACAAGGATGGACACGTATGGCAAATGCGGGAGAAACGGCAGAATCAAAGGTGGTGAGAAATTAAAGTTAATTCATAGACTAAGTTCACTTCATCTCCAAATCTAAATCTCAACTACAACTAACTAGCTACCTTTCATATTTTCTCTCTCTCAATTTTAGACTTGGTAATAAATCTTGTTTTGTTTTCTCTTTCTTTCATTTTATTCCAACAATCAATCCTCTATAGTTTGTTTAATTACTTAATTAATTAAATTAATCTTAAAAACTGGACTAGGATCAGATTTCACAGCTTGGAGTTAGCTTCTTTGTACTCCCCTACCAAAACATCTAACCCTTTTTTTAATCTAGTCGGCCAACTTTTTCAGCACACCCCAACTTTCACTACCTCAACCAATATTATCATATTCTTCATCATATACTATGATATATTAATTAGCTGCCCGATATTAACTACATTTCTTCCTCGATGATTTCAACTGTAGCCATTACCTTCCAATGCGTGTTTTGATTAATCTTCTACATTGTGTGATAGATTAAGGACAATGAAATTTATTTAAAGTATAGTTGACGCATTGTTTGTTTTTACACCAAGTAAAGATTCAGAGAAAAGACTCTTTACAAAGCCATGTATCGTGTATCTGAGTTCACAAGTGTTTTGAATTGTGACATCTATATAGTCATCATTTCTTGAAGAGTTAATTAAAGGGAATAGATCTTCGTCATATCACATTCATCAAAGATATGCTCTAATAGAGTCCAAGCAGTAAGGTCAGAAATCAAAATCACCCAATAAAACAACTGATCAAGTTAGGTTAGTATATAAGGTTAAGCGCAAGGGTAGAATTAGAAATTAAGTTAGAGAGGACAAAAGTGATGTTTTACCAATTTCGAGGTGGGGGAACACTAAAGTTTTAAAAATGCATGTATAAAATAAGTGATTTTTGAAATTTTGGAGGGGGGCATCCTGCGCGATCCCTTTATCTCCGCCCCTGATTAAGCGTATAATGTAAAGATGAATAAAAATAAGAAAGAATAGGTAAACTTGATGCCAATTTGGCATAATATAGATGTTCCATGTGGGTGCAGGTCAGATGGATGGTGTTCCTAAATAATAAAAGGGGGACTGGACCATCTAGCAGAGGCCTGAGAAGGCATGAGCCATGAGGCATCATGATTGATCATGAACATCACAAATTCACAAACAACTGGCTGACCAAGTATGCACAATATACTGCATGAATCAGATGAAATTCCCATATTCTAATCTTAAAATAAATTAAAATTTAAAAACCTAATTTCTAGCTGGAAACCAAAAATATATACTATATAAAATAAATGTATTAGAGGTTATTAGGTTAATCTCATGAACTTACAAAATAAAGTATAGAGCAGCACTGTGGACATAATACCTTATTCTTGGGATTCATTGTCTAAAAATCTCTCCATCATTTTATTCCTTCATAAAATTAAACAAAATTAAATGCAAGGTGTAAGTGAAATAGTATAATTTTTGGCATTGGGAAATGGTCATAAATAATGTAAACACTTGGTTATCGACATACAACAACTTGCTATATACAAGAAAATTAAGTAAAATCACATTCTTAAAAATATCAATAAGTTCTCATCTCTCCTAAACAATTCTTCACACTATTACAAAACAATTCCACGTTCTACCAATATCCCAGAACTAAAACTATTTCCTCACCAACTAGAATGCGAGAGACCGTGTTCTCTAAATACGTAATAAACATTACATGTTAACCACATATTTTAATTATCTAATTATAAGTTATAACCATTGCAGGTTTAGGCAGGTAAGAACTTGCGAACTGAACTGGAGTAAACTAAAATAAAGTATGAAACTAACCAAAACCGAATTAAACTGATTCGATCTAAAAGATAGTTGAATTTATGTTGAAAACAAAACAAGGCCCTAGTCATTTAGGTAATACATATTAATATAGTTATATATTAAACACACACTATTTGCAGATAAATATGTGACAGTAATTCTATTTCTCGCAAAAAATTATAATGTTAGAATGTAGTACATAACTTTAAAAAAAAAAACCTAAATAAGAATATTAAAATGCATCATCAAATGATTAGCCTTGGCAGTTTTTCTAAAGCATTGCAGATCCAATTTTTTAGACTTATTATTGCATGAACTCTGGTCCCCTCCCCCTCCCAATGAGTTGCCCTTGGCCTGTTTTTGTCCCTACTTGGACTCAAATAGAGTTTAGTTAACATAGAATTAAGACAAAACTACTTAACAATACAACAATTATTTGATATAGTACAAATAATCATTAGAAAAATCAAGTCAATCTTCTTTGCATTGGGTATAAATATCACAGTTAACTCTCAGCATTTCCAAACCAGAACCAAAGTACCACTACTACTTTCAGTACAACAAAAAGCCACACTCCAAAATACCCAAAAACACAAAACACAAGCCCTTTCCTTTCTGTATTTTAAAACAAAAAACAAAAAATGGATCCTGTTGGAGCTTTTCTGGGAGAAGAATGGGAGTCATTGAACAAGATGTTCTCTTGCGAAGATTCGGACAGTTTCTGGCGACATTTGGAAGTCGCCAACTTGTTTTCCGATGATCAGAATGTCCCTGGAGTTGATGAGAGCCTGTTTGTCCCTTCCAATTCTTTCAATACTAACTTTAACTGTGTTTCTCAAGAAAGCAGCCAAGGCTGTGAAACTGACACTGGCATTTTCACCAATCAAGCCAATGGTGTTAGCTTTCCTCAAGAAGCATGCACTGACTCATTTGAGTCCATGAATTTTTACACCATGGACCTAAACAACAATGCCGGTAGCATGAATCTACCGGTGTTTACTGATGAAGCAATGGCAGAAATTCTTCAGCTTAAAGCACAGCTTTGCAATGATCAAATGAGGAATGTAGGCATTCACCAGAATGAAAACGGTGATTCTTGCACGGTAACACAGCTCAAGAGGAAGTATGAAGCTCCGGAAACTCAGTCTCAGGATCAATCAGATGACAAGTCATCTGAAAGTCCTAAGAAAAAGCCTCGCGCTACCAGAAATGTATGTGTAAGAAATTATTAGTCCGCATCTTTTCAGCAATGTTATATACAGGAATCGTTGTTTCTCACTTATGAACTATTCTTACAGGCACCTAAAAATAAGAGAAATGTGCAGCCAAGAAAGAAGAAAGCTAAGGAAATTAGCAACAATGAAGAGGAGAGCAATGGCACAACTAGCTCAGGGAATGACTCTAATGCTTCTCAAGAATTGGTCGAAGGGTCAACCTCTGAATCTAAGGACTGTGTAAATACAAGCGGGAAACCAAGAGCCGGAAGGGGTTCTGCAACTGATCCCCAAAGCCTTTATGCAAGGGTAAGACATTAATCACATCTATTCATTGTTAATATCAAACATTCTCGCTTCCTTAGTTTTAGTCATGGCTCCGTCTATGCCACAATATATAATGCATGCATGTGTTAATATGGTGCAATTTTCCGTTCCACAGAAAAGAAGAGAGAGGATCAATGAGAGACTGAGGATCTTGCAAAATCTTGTTCCCAATGGAACTAAGGTTGACATTAGCACAATGTTGGAAGAGGCAGTTCAGTATGTGAAGTTTTTACAGCTTCAGATCAAGGTATACATACATTTCAGAACAAAATATTGTCTCTATGAGCTATGCCTCAAAGTCTTAAATACCAGATGCAGAATGTCATAGTAATTATGGTTCGTTCTTGCAGCTATTGAGCTCAGATGATACATGGATGTATGCTCCAATTGCTTACAATGGAATGGACATGGGTCTTTATCAGAGGATGATAGTTCCAAATCTGTGGGATCAGAACTAGTTTATGCTTTCAAGTTGCAGAAGAGCAGCGGTTACATCTTTGCCTAACAATAAAAATGAAGGAAACGGAAGAGGCTGAATTGTATCTAGATGAGATTATTGGAATTTCGATCTTGAAGACTAATTATTCATATCATTGTATAAAGAAAACAAACATATTATTTTTTTCACGCACCTAGCACCATGTTAACAAGCAATTTTATACGGACGGCATCAAGGATGTACCAGACAGCAAATGTATGTATTCAATACCCTGCAGCAAATATCAATACTTCAGATTTAATCCAAAGTGCTCAAAAAATCATACCTGTAGGCTGTATTCCTAGAGACTATACGCTTTGTGACTCTCCATAATTCCCAAATAATTAAGCTGTGAAGTCGTCTAGCCATCATGCAATCTAAACAGGGCTTCAACCCACTGTCTGTTTTACGCCTGCCTTCATTGACCCGGCCTGCATAAGCACAGGCTGAGAGAAACCAGATTTTTTCCATCAGGTGGAATATCTCAATTGCGGACTTCCATGTACATGCGTTTTGTAACAGGAAATCATAGCATTCCACTATATAACATCCCCTCTGTTCATCCAATCAAAAGTTCTCTATCCACTACCACTTATATCTGTACACACAATTCCCGTACATATAAAACAATGTATCAAGTGAAACATTGTGTCAGATTCCAATTTCTCAAATGCAATCATGGATATTTCTTCCTTCTTCCACAGAAGAAAGCCGCGCACAAGCACGTAACATGGTTACCAGTGTTGCATGATTTGGTTTAGGGCCATTTTGTACCACATGTTTCCGTTAAAAAGCTAAAGCCTCTACTTTCCGCTGTGAGTATCAGACTAGATCATACTACTCCATGTGGCAACATGTGTCGAAGTTTGATGGAAAAATCCTCCAAATGGTCCTGTATGTTTACTACTCTGCCCATTTAGTCTTGTAAGTTTTCCACTCCCTGATTTGGTCATGTAAGTTAACTAAAATTCTAATTTTAATAATATGAAACAAATCCGGGAAGTCGAACTAAATTTAGGTCTAATTCACCCCAATTCAATTGTACTTGTGAATTTGTACTAATTCACGTCTAATTCATATACTAATTCGCAAACTAAGGAAAAAGAATACATAAAAATTCAAACTCAAAACCCGTCATTCTAAATCACAGAAAACATCGTTAAACACACATCACAAAAAACATCGTTAAACTCACACCAACGTCCCATCATATTAAACATTTCATTAACTCAAAGATTATTTAAACATGTTAATTTAAACCACAATATTCACTTATAAATTTAGGGTTTAACGGCTTGGTTTCTGATTTATGAACAAATTTCGCTTTTGGTTGTGTTTTGTTTTTTATTAGTTCGCGAATTAGTAGTTGAATTAGATGGTGAATTAATAGTTTAATACTAATTCACGAGTTCAATCGAATTGGGGGTGAATTAGCCCTAAATTTAGTTTACGGCACCATATTTGTTACTAGAGTATTAAAATTAGAATTTTAGTTAACTTACAGGACCATATGAGAGAGTTGAAAACTTACAGGACCAAATAGGCGGAGCAGTAAACATATAGGACCATTTGGAGGATTTTTCCAAGTTTGATCAAATAAACACTGCGTTGGAATTAAAATCCCGCACTTACTATACATAGACAAAACTGCAGATTGAACGATGGACGCGATTCCGGATTTAATAGCCAGTCCATGCAAGCACCTACCTTCCACCAAGGCACTAAAATTGCCATAAGCTTGAAAACCCCCTTCAATGTCCAAACACTCAGGCTTTTCACCATCCCACCAATCCTATGCATGGTTATAAGGCACTCGAAACCTTTCTCCACCTCACCATTATGCACATACCAAATCATAAGTTCTGTCCAAGAAACCACATCTCACTGTCTTATTTCACCAAAACAAGAGCAGCAGCATCACAGAGCCCCATATTTCGAGTCATAAACACAAACGAGCACCCAACAGCAGAGTTTCCACAAAAAAGATAAAATTTTGTCACCAACCCATGAATACTCTTGCCAACTAAAAGTGAACCAAGTTCAACACAGACAGGAACAACTGCCGGGATAGTAAATGCATTAGGAAACACGTCCGAAAGCTAGCATATCGATTACTTTATAATAGTTTCCATCAGAGAAATGGACTTTGGTGGAAGAGTGAGGTTGGCTGAGTAAAGCAGAACCTGTAGTGATAATGCGTACATGGATAACTAGCAGATTTGGGGAAATCCAAGTTGGCGTTTTTGGAAAGGAAATAGGTGAGACGGTGGTTAAAGTAGCTAGTCGTAGTATCAACTATCGAAGAAGATGAGTAGCGGCGGCTGTAAAGCTTTGGAACATTGGAGAAGCGCATTGAACTAGCTGCTATTGGTTACTTGTGTAGTTGTGTTAGTTATGTCTCATGAATTTTCAGTGAGGCAATTTATCGAACAGTCTAGTGGTATTCTAGTTAAGTATTGATAACTACAGTTCTGCAAACTAAAAGGTTGTGTGGCCAAGATATGAAGAGGAAATGATTGGTTATGAGCCTGCTATTGGTTGTGTGCCGACGGGAGAAACATGGTTCCATCTCCATTGGTGTTTTTGCTGGAAGTGGAGCACTGATTGTTGGTGAAATCACCTGATAATTGGGAACTCTTGGGATTTACAATTACTCGTATTGGTATTGGTATTGGTATTATGTGTGACGTCTTCCAAGGACCAACAATCAACACCCTCAATGGTCTAGGACATTCCTGCCTTATAACCATTTGTAACATCTCTTCGTCTCGGGAAGGTGGAGGGTGGTGAAGCGGTAAGTGCAGGGTGTAATGGTTAGAGGTCCCGGGTTCGATTCCCGGAGGTGGAGATTTATTTGGTGATATAAGGTTGGTATTGGTGTGGGGTATAAGGTTG
>JAYMSL010000524.1:0-23546 GCA_036897195.1 Plantago coronopus
TAATTTTTTCATTTAATTCTTTTTCCATCAACAACTTAAATCATGTATATTCGGTAAAAATTAACTAAGTATTTTTTGTGTCAAATTATTAAATAGGGAATTGCACTTGACTACAAATGACTACAAATTGCATATTAATCCAACTATTAGGGAAGTGTTTGGCTTGAAAAAAAATGTTGACTTTTTGGACCAAAATGTGATTAAATTGTTGTTGCACGTTTTATTCCGTGATTGTTCATCTATAATGATTTTTTCTGTAAAAGGGTCCAGCATTGAGGTAGTAAAATGAGATTTTCCCTAAAAATTATGCAACTATCTAATGAAATTTTTTAAAACGTTCACTTTTTAATTGATATAATCATTTTACATGAAAGACTCACATATATAAGCCTATGAGTATACTAGAATGTCCACATGTTATGCGTGTTATTATGGCAGTTTTCTATAAAATTTTATATTTTTATTTTGTGTTTTTTGTTTTAAAATTAAATTAAATTTATAATCTAATAAATTAATTTGTAGTAGGGAATTATTGATGTAATAGAGAAATTGATTCCAGAAACAAAATCGCGGAAAAAAAGAGTTTGAAATGAGGAAGGAAACGTATGAAAGTTGAACTAAATAAGAGATCTAAATGGATAGGTCTCCAAGTGAGCTAACAACACATATTAGCTACCTGTGAGTTATTTATAAAGGATTGATATATATAGGGTCCAGGCTTCATTTCTAACTAAAATGACATGGGTCATACAATAAATGTAATTAATATTTACTCATTTCCCAGAAAAAATAATGGGAAATACCGTAGCCTTTTAATAGAAGAGTACGTGTTTTCTTCTAAATATATGAGGTAAGGTTCATTACATTAGTTATTTAAAAGTAAATATGCGCTAAATACCTCTAGTAGTGATATTTCCAAAATTAATAAACTTTTAAAAACTAGAATAAGAAATAACTAGCAACGTAAAAGTATTAGTATTAATCAATTTCCAAACATTTTTTTTATATACTATTATGATTACAATTGTTCGGCAAATTTTACCTTCAATTAAACTTGTAGATGATCATAAAGTTTTTTTTTTTTTTTTGAGGAATAGATGATCATAAAGTTGATGATATCAGTTACTAGCTTAATGTTATACTAGTACTTACTTAGTGCTGTTATATGCTAGTCGAACGGCTCGTTAAGGTATGAGCTCGGCTCGCTCGATAAGGTAGACCAGCATAGCTCGAGCCTCGTTTTATAATCGCTTATTTAATCATCAATATTAATCAGTATTTTGCAGTTAATCTCAGAGTTATGAAGAAATGAATTCAGTATTCTGTACAGTATCGGGGGGAATTAGACTAAAGAAGGACCAATATTGCAGTTAATCTCGGGAAGAAGAATGGAATTCAGTATTTCAGAAAAGAAACCTGAATCAGAATTTGCAGTTTATCTCTGGTGAAGAAATAAATAACTAGCAAAAAAGTAGTAGTATCATTCAATTTCCAATTGCAGTTAATCTCTGGGATATGTGTAAATTATTTTTTTTAGCAGTAATTTCTCATATTCGGAGTTTTAAACTTTCACCAGCAAACTAACAACGAAACCAAACCCCACAGGAGACGGGTAAACAAACACAGATTAAACTGACTGCTCTGCAAGCATGTTGTAGGTCAGCCGCAAAAGGTAAATCTGGGCTACCCCACAGAAGTTTGATCGTTCAAATTAATTACATTCCCACCATCAGCAATAGAACATTACTTCTTGTACGTTTGCTGCAACCGTGGGGCAGCTTCACGGTCATATTTGCATGACCGCCCGACACTTGATCTGATACGTAACACCGGGCACGTGCAGCGGCAAGATGAGCATAGCAGACAGGGGACTATGGAAATAGAGTTTGTGCAGTTAACATAAGTGTAGCACAGGTAGTTTGTAAAAGATTCTATTTCATCAGGACTGAATTTGCTATCATCATGGATAACGTAGTAATGTGCCGGCCTACTCGTCCCAAGAATGCCGGCGTGACTGCATAAGAAGAAATCAAAGGACTGAGGGTAGCATAATCCTTCGTCTACAACTGTACCAGCCAAGATGTTTCCACTCTTGTCGGTATATTTTGGAGGATTAGCAGGAAACAGGCGCGTGTGGTGTTCATTTCTTTTTAGATATACTATTACAATTACAATCGTTCGGTAAATTTCTAGTCATCAATATTAATCAAATACTCTACAAGCCTAGTATTATTCAATTTCCAAACATATCTTTTAAAAAATGTGTAATTTATTTTTCAACATACTTTTATTCTACAAGCCGAAATAACTAGCAACGTAAAAGTATTATAATTATTAAATTTCCAAACATATCTTTTAATGTGTAAATTACTTTTCAATATCTTCATTTTTTTTTCCGTGATAAATTATTACAATTACAATCGTTCGGCAAATTTCTAATTATCAATATTAATCAAATATTATAATTACTCATATTGGGAATCGAACCCGTGACATCTTAAATCCGGGATGCTTCAGCTTACCACTTGGCTACAAATGCTTTGACTTTTCAATATGTTCATTTGACTACTATACTTATTTATTAGTTTGAGATTAGATATTTAGATGGCACTTTATAATTTATCTACTTTTTTAAGATTACAAAGTACCGATTCGAATAGAAAAAAAAAGTTGAAGATTGAAATTGAGAAACCTCCACCTGAATTACCAGCTCCCGCGGAGGAAGACGGTGAACATGAAAAGAAGCCAACGGACTGCAACAGAGTCATGAAATGGTCTTGGTTGCCTGATGGATACGCGAACCTTTCGAGTCAATTTTACATAGTGAAAGGGTCTTCATAGCCTGACGGATACGCGACGCTATTACATTTTTCGACTCACTCCAGGCCCAAGGCCCAAGAGTCTCATTGGTTGACTGGCGACTCACATCAAGTTCAGGAGTATCATTGATTGAGGAATTCCCAACTGGGATATGGGAAATCTCGCTGAATCCGCTTATGCAATTGACTCATCTGTTAAACGCAAACACACTACAACAAGGCAAATTGCGATGAAAATAATTCGTCGCTCTATTTGGCGACGTTTCGCTGACAAATAGCGACGAATGAGTTCGTCGCCTAGCTTCTGGACGGATTAAGTTTCTATTATTGTGTTTTTTAATCAATGTATGATTGTAGTTTTGGTTGTGTTTTTTTAATCGTTGTTTAATTGAAGTTTTAGTTATGAGATGAAGTATAGTTGCTTGGATGCATGTTGGGTACGTTTAGTTTGATGTTTACGGAATAAGTTTAGATATTCAAGCTGCATTTTGATTTTATTAATTAAGGGATTATGCAAATTTTAAAGCTTGTTTTTATAGACGGAATTATTTATAGGAATTATTTGAAAATAAAATATTACAAAGTCTTATGAAAAACTGTTTTTTCTTAAGTTGGAAAGCAAATTATTTATACTCAGTTAGCAAATTGTGTGGATCCTTATAACCCGTTAATGAAAAACAGGTTATAACACGGGGTAACTTATTTTAACCGGTGTTTCGGTAGTTTTACCACCCACCTTCCTCGGCACTCAAATAGATTCGGATTAATGGAGAAATAAGTGCCTCTTTACGAATTACTATCATAGTTGCTCTCACGCAGGTGTAGTCCTTATTTCTAGTGACACGAGCAATATTGGGTCTTCATCAACACCTATTTTTCCAGCTTATCTTTTTTATACAATTGGAATTGAAGATTTACTTATGACCATGAGATTATATATACAAAACCAAGAAGTCGACAATCAATATTATCCTCAAAAATACGAGTTTATGTGTTCTTATATGAAAAGGAATATGACACATTGATGGTTCGAATTTCGAACTAAAGTTACCTCATACGTAAGTACGTAACAATAGTCATCTCTGCACTCAGTTAAACGTTTTAAAAATCATATTTACTATGTTTATTTCAATTCTAATACAAGTTTATTCCTTAATCACACCTAAAACAAATCCGTTCTGGAATACTAATTATACTATAGAGTAATTCGCTCTTTAATTCGCTGAGCCTCGAAATGCAATAGTCAACGAAGTTAAGCGTCCAAAATCAGTATGAAATAATGATCATATTGCTTCTAGTATTAAAAAGATAATCATTGTGAATGCAAGCAAGAATAAACATTAAAAAGTGTGCTAATCAACTTTGACTTTAAACAAACACCCATGCATTTCAGGAATTCCATGCATTTTCATTTTTTCTTTAACCCAAAGGGCCCCTCCACCACGACTTAATCTCAGGCCCTTTGTCTCTAGTATCCAAAGTACTTATTCCAAACATGTCCACAAATACTTCATTTGATTTTGATCATAATATTTGAAGAAATGTATAAAATATTAATATATAGTACAAGTAGGGTATATTAGAGTAGTAAATGAAAAGTAAAGTAGTACAAGTAGGGTTGAATAGTGGTAGTATATTGATATATAGTATAAGTGGGTAGGAGTGTGTGATTTAAAAATAATAAAAACTTTTCATTTTTGGAAACGGTGCATTTCTGGGCGGACGCTCAAATGGCAAAATTAGTGATGTTATGCGAGCCGAGCCTTACCGAGGGCTCGGCTCGCTCGATAAGGTAAACAAGCCGAGCTCGAGCCACGTTTTGTGTTCATTAGTTTAACGAGCCGAGCTCGGCTCGGCTCGATAAAGCTCGGTAAGTCTTATTATTTTGAAAAACCTCGCTAAGGCTCGAAAAAAAAACTCGATAAAGCTCGAAAAAAGCTCGTTAATGCTCATTAATTTTCGAGCTCGAGTAACTTTATCCCTCGTTTTCCTTAACGAGCCGAGCTCGACCTCTGCTCGATTGAGCTCGAGCTCGAGCCAAGTATCAAAATACTCGACTCGGTTCGGCTCGTTTAACAGCACTAGGCAAAATGGTACATTTATAGGCGGATGGAGTGAGTATTCGCCAGCTTTATAATTTCCTATTTTTCATTTAAGGTGTTTTATTTGAAGTCTTTTATCTACTTTTGAAAAATATTACTTATCTCTAATAAATATATTTAAAAGTAACAAATTTCAGTAATTTTTCAAATTCAACTATACATATATTTATTGTTTCACAACCACTAATTCACTATCAATACTTTACTAATAAATGAGACCGGATTTTTTTATTAATTTAATATTAATTGGAAATTCAAATTTAAAGTTTTGAACGGGATAAGAAGAAGTAATATTTAATAGTAATAAATATTCAAACATTCACACCCCATATTTTCTCCTTTGACAAAAATAAGACCGGATATTTCATTAATTTATACAAATCCCAAATATTTAGTAAAATACCAAAAATAACTCAGTCTTTACCAACTGACTAAAACGACGTAAAGTGGTCCCCACTTTGACTCTCTCCCTGTTATAAATAAAACTCCCTTCATTTTCATCTACCTCACAAAAACAAACAGAAGCAAATTTCAACAAACAAAAATGGCCAGAGAAAAGAGAAGAGACCAGCAGCTGTTCGTCACCGTTCCCAGCGTCTTCCGTTGCCCAATCTCCATGGACGTCATGAAGTCTCCGGTCAGTCTCTGCACCGGCGTCACCTACGACCGGAGCTCAATCGAGAAATGGCTTTCCTTAGGCCACACCACCTGTCCTGCTACCATGCAGTCGCTTCCTTCCACTGACACCACGCCCAATCTCACCCTCCGCCGCCTCATCCACCTATGGATCACCCAAGCCGACGCTGCTGAGGCCGCGAAATCCGAAGCTTCCAAGCAGCACGTATCGAAATTCGTCAACGGCGATTCGTTTGACTCCGAATCGCTGGAGAAACTGATTAGTTTCATCCGATCTTCCGATGAGAATCTGAAACTTGTAGCTGTGTCTAATGATGCGGTTGCGAAATTCGTTGAGGTTTTTGCGAAATCGGATGAGGTACGGATCTGTGAGCTGATTGTTGAGATTCTGGATTTAATTTTGGTGGAAAACGGAGTGAAAGAGAGGCTGTGTGAGCTGGTGTTCGGCCGATCAGCTTGTTTGAGCTCCTTCAGTCTAGTTTTGCGAAAAGGAAGCGTCGAAACCAAGGCGAAATCTGCGAGGATTTTGGATCAAATCGCGGTGAATCCTGAATCACAGCGTAAAATTGGGGAAAATCAGGTTTTAATCCACCAGCTGTACAATTTGTGCACAGTCGGAAACGACGATTCCGCCGTGGCAGCCGGTTTATCAGCTCTGGTCAAAGTCTCCACCTCCAGACCGGTCCGAAAGGAGCTCATCCGGTTCGGCATAGTCCGAACCGTTTCGAAAATCCTCTCCGGTTCCGACTACAGTACCACAAACACAAACCGTTCCGTAATCGAAAGGTCGATGGAGCTACTCGAAACCATTGCTACCTGCACGGAGGGAAGAACTGCGATATCGGAAAACAAGGACTGCGTGACCGGAATAGTGAAGCGGCTGATGAAATGCTCGCGCGTGGCGACGGAGCACGGGATCACGGTGCTCTGGAGCGTGTGCTGCCTGGCGCGTGACCCGGTCGCGCAGGAGAGCGTGGTGGGAGTCAACGGGTTGACGAAGGTGCTTGTAGTGATGCAGAGCGATTGTACCTCAAACGCGAGGATGCTGTGTGGCGAACTGGTCAAAGTATTGAGGGGTAAAAACGCCAAGTCGAATCTGGCTCCCTATGAGACCAGGACCACGCATATTGCACCTTATTGAATTGAATTGGGAAATTAATTGAAGAAAAATTAGGGCTTTTTTTTCTTTTTCTTTTTCTTTTTTTTTTTGGTTAATTTAAATTAATGAAATGGAGTAGGATTAGGTAGATAGGCACCAGAAATTCAATGTTGTACATGTTTTGACAGGGAGGACATTTTGTTCATGACCATACAATTGAATAGAGATTTATTACTACTTGTTTCCCACTTTCTGCATATTCAATTTTCTTCAGTTATGCTCCTGCTTTCTTCTTTAGCAGGTATCATCATCTGCAGATATTATTGAGTTCTGGTTCTGCATCCATGCGGACTTGAGATTATAAGCTAGTCTCAATTCGAACGTGCTGCGAATCTGCGATTGTAGCAGCTTTCGATCTTACTGATCAATGGAAGATGTTTTGGAAGATGTTTGTTTTGTTACGAATATGAATGTTTACAACATAAAATCACGACGAAAAGATATACTACTGGATGTGATAAAACCGTTATAATAAATGTTATATACGGATAGATGTCATAGATGACAGAACCGTTAGTCCGTTATAATGAATGTTAACTTATTCGAATGTTGACGTTATTTATTAAAGGTTTTAAGTTGAGAAAGTTTTTGGATAACTTGGTATATAACGTTGCCTCCACATACATATATACCAGCTATACACGTGTCGAGATTTACCTATTGTCGTTGTGCTCATGATCAAAACTACGCATATCATGTTCCCAAGAAAGTAGTAGATTTGTTGTAGCATATATTAGTCTGATTTGTTCAAGATTTGTGCTTTATCTAAAACACCACTATTATTAAAAAAAAGAAAATTCAATATCATTTTCATGTATTATTGGAGTAAAATACATTAATATATCCTATGTCCTTCGATTCGGTATGTATTTCATGTTATTTAAATTATAAAATATTATGTTTATGCTCTTTAAAAATATGCATACTTACTCCAATCCGATAAACATGATACATTACTTGTATTCCAATGCACAATTGTCATGAGTCACTATAGTCAATGTTTTTTTTTTTTTTAATTAGAACCCGCAGCCACTACCCTTTGGGAGTGTACTAGGTAATCCAATTAGCTCACGCCATAGCATGCAAACTACGTGAACAAGTCAACCGCACAAGTGTAATAGGCTCTGGCCCAGGATGGCATAAACACAGAAAATTCTCCTCCCATGAAATTAGAACCTGTGATAAAGAGGAAAATTCACTTCTCTTTAACCAACTAAGCCAACTCTTACGGACACTATAGTCAATGTAATACATATGTAAAGGTCGACCTAAGTCGCAAATTATAAGTCTATAAGTCAAATTTTGCCATATGAAAGAGTTCTGAGTCACAACTTTAGAATGGCAGATATCTTGCAATTCAAAAATAAGATTTGTTAGGTTGCTGTAACGAATCCTTGATCTCGTAATATTTAAGTTAATTGCATTTTATTTCGCAAACCCCTGGCTGGATGTGTAATTAAGTCAATGAACACCTACTCTTTGGTTAATAATTCAACAATTAGCAATTAATTGATTAAGTGTATTTTAAAATTGGGGAAGGTTGAATGATTTGCTTCGTCCTTAATCCTCCAAGTGGGAATCTGAAACAAAGTCAATGGTGAGAAAATTGGTCGCAAATGGCTACAGAGTTAATTGTATATCTGTTTGATTTCTTGTTATTCCAAATTTCCATGTTATATTATTCTTAGGCACAAATTTAAGTGTATGGTGATATATTATTCTTTTAAGTACTTCATTAATGAGATTATTGGGCATACTGCCCCAAAAATTTCGTGTTCTGGGAATTTTACGTTCATGTATTTTTCATAATAAACAAGAATATCCCAGTAGATTAACCCCTCTTTGATTATGATGATTTGCACACTTCATTTTGTTTTGAAGGCCAATATACTCCTTATAAACTCCATTATCTAATTGAAATATTATTAAATTGCTACATCTGTATATTCAAAGAGGCCGAGGCATCGTAGTTTGTTTACCAAAAACTAGTAAACTACAATTTGATAATCTAGAGTGATATGGAACTGCAATCGATAACTTCTTATATGTTGAATGCTTTTGCGTTTTGGTTAAATAAGCTCAGTTAACTTATAAATTAGTCGATAATACTGTATCGTATAACTAGTTGATAATTTTGTACTCAAATAAACACTGACACAAGCACTAAGAACTAAGAAGAGAAGATGATATTGTATTTTGTAAGTCAAATGGAAGCAAATTAGTAGTATAAACTATAAAGAACACTGATATCTATGAAATTTGTGTAGCAAATCTTGGATCCGACGAAACGTTGAAAACCGAACTTGCCAGCACAAGAATTCTTATCCGAAGTTTGATATGAATTGTTCGAAACATTGAAAGAATAGTAGTCAGTAGGGGGGTGTTGTTAATTACTCTCTCCATCCAGTCAATAGTTTCTCAATTTCCTTTTTAGTAGTCCATTACAAAGATTCTCATTTCTTTTTTGGACATGTGGTCTCCAATCTTTCTCCACCCATTTAATAACACCAAAAATTACTTCACTTGTAATATAATACTTAAAAAGTAATAAACGTTTATTTTATTGACCAAAATACAAGTAGGAAACTTGTGCTTTAACGTAGGTAGTAAGACTATGTGTTGTAGTGTGGAACACACCTCCATGAACCACTTTAATATTGTGTTGTGGCCTGGTTCACCACAAATGGTGAACCAGGTCACCAGCCCGGTTTGCTGTTTTTTTTTTTTTATTGCAGGCGCGGCGCGCCTGTTTTTTTTATTTTTTTTTAAAAGCAGGCGCGGCGTGCCCCAACCAGTCACCGCCTGTGACATTTTATACCTGTTCCGTTATATTCGTTTTTCGCCCGTTTCTAGAACTCAAAAAATTTTGAAAAAAATCACCATTGGATTTGTTACGTTTTTCTCTATAAATAGACATGCGTTTTGCATATATTCCGAAAAAAAATTAAAAACGTTAATTTTTTACTATTTTAATTAAAAAATGTTATTTTTACTATTTTAATAATAAAAAAATGTATATTTGAAAATATAATTAACAAAAGTTTAATATAAATTTTTTTAAAAAAATAAAATAAAATAAAAAAATCCGATGAACCACTTGAACCAGTTCACTATAACGTGACTAAAAACTGGTGAACCAGTTTAGGAGCCCATGAACCAGTGAACCACTGGTTCACCACAACATGTAGCCTAAGTAGGTAGTAAGTAGTTTCAAAGTCCAAGAAAGAGACCACAATGAAATTGAAGACTTGTACTAGTATGTATGTGCATGTATGTAGTAAACGACAAGCGCGTTTTGCGTGGTGAGAAAGTGGAAGAAACAACGCTCCAATCAAAATATGAATACTTCTTCTTGTTGTTCCAGATTTGTAGTGATATTTTCCATGAAAGCGTGCGGGATCCGGTCACGCGCCGTAAGACCATACAAATACATGATGGCCGAGTCAATCCTATCCTTTTTATGTGTAAAATAGCGTTATCAAAACGATAACAATCAACTACGTTGACACGCTCACACGCAGACTCCCTTTTTCCATAATGAGGAGTTCACTGTTTTACGTACACTTCTTAACACACGTCTAATTCCGCGGTTTCTAAAACCTCATAAACTACTCAATTTTATCACACTTTATATTTGGTGTGGTGTAAAATTTTAGGTGAGAATATGGCGAAATGAAAGATGCATGGTATAAAAAGGCATCAGATAAACATTGTAATTATTTGTGATTTGTGGACTGCAATGCTCTGTTCGATTTATCTTAAATTTAGGTTTGTTTAGTTCAGGATTACATAGTTGGAATGTATGCTTGAAATAAATTAATTTTAGTTCAAGCACATTTAGTTCAGTTCAGTTCAGTTCAGAGATTGACTAATTGAATAGAGCCAAAGTCTCCTGGGAGACGACAATAATGTCAAAAGGACATAAAAACAGTATACATATAATTTAAAATATCAATAATTCTTACTCATCTCACAGAAGTATGTATTTAAGGAGAAATCTAAGTAGTGAGGTACTCCTTCCGTCCCACAAAACTTTACCCACTTTTCATTTTTGGACGTCCTACAAAACATTACCTATTACCAAATAAGGAAGTTCTCCACACACTAAAATATTAATTTAACATCAATACACTTCTTTATCACCACACATTCTCAAAAATTAACCTACCCCACTTACTTTTTCATTTTAACTCCATTACTTTAACACATTTTCTTAAACTACACGCTAACCCTAACGGGTAATGTTTTGTGGGACAGAGGGAATAGAAGAGAGGTTAGGTTTATTTTGTACCTGAGTTGTGGTAAAGTTGTAATCTTGCTGATTAATTTGTACTTTTGAAATAGCTTCATCTTTTAGTAACAAATACTTCCCTCCGTTCTATTAATAACTTTTTAAGGGGTTGCTTTCTCTTGGATTAAGATAAATTAATAAAATATTAATTTGTGTGAGATATTATATTGATATAGTGGTAAGTGGGGAATAAAGTAGTAAAAAGGTAAGAAAGAGAAATTATAAAGAATTGGTGAGTGGCATAAAAACTTTCTTTTTTTGGGTTAGTAAGTTTGTAATGGAACACCAAAAATGGAAAGTTAGGAAGTTTTTATTGAAACGGAGGGAGTAAAATTTTGTAATACAAAAGTTAAAGGGAAAATTACAATAAAGGTTGGGTCAATAGCCTCACTTTCAGAAAACTACCTTGCCACTTCTCAAAATTTCAAAAAAAAGGCAATCCCATTTTTCAGTACATTTATGTCTCGTGAATATACATTTTTGCCCCTACTTCTATCTTTCAAATGACAGAGAATGGCTCTGTCACTCACGGCTAGTTCCTGCAAAAAGCTGTGGGCAGAGATCTCACCATCACTTCATAAAATGTCCTTCCTAATTATTTGAATTTCAAATTTGAAAGGGGGGATTAAGGCTTGAACATCTCTCATCTCACACATCATTCCTCATCTCACTCATCATTCATCAATCCTCACTGAATTTACCCACCTCCGCCGGTGAAGATGGAGTCACAACATGCCGGTGATCAAAGGCGGAAATCATGTGTTATGATGTTAAGCTGGAGTGGTCGGATAAATTGGGGATTATAAAGCTGTTAAGCAAACCAACCCTGGAAGTGTTCTTGATTTGCAGTCTTGGCTTGAAACTAATAAATTCTGTCGCTTCTTTTTGGCGTTCAATTCATGTCTAGTTGGATTCAAGCACTGCCGTCCAATATTGTTCATTGACGAAACCAGCTTGAAAGGTCAATACAAGGGCCAGTTGCTATCCGCCGTGGCGAAAGACGGTAATAATGGTAAATTCCTATATGTAAAACTGTTTTGTAATGTGTCTATCTATCTTACAGTTAGTGCTATTTTGTTATGTTATTATCTATCTTACAGTTAGTGCTATTTTGTTCTTGAACATCTAGCCTAATAATTATGACATTATCTTATATTAAGTTTATGATTTTCATATACTTACCAACTTCTGTTTCAATGTTATTAAACATTTCCATACACTTTTCAAACTTCTGGTTTTAACCTTATTGTTTTCATAAGAACTTCAAGTGCTACGTTGTTGTATTATAATCTGCATACATTCAACAAGAATTTGCACATTTCATAATTGCTTTGTACATTTTACATTATATTTGTACATTTCAATCCAGAAGCTTGATAAGTGTATTGAAACTCACCATTTGTACAACTAGAATTTGCACATTTCATAATTGCTTTGTACATTTTACATTATATGTGTACATTTCAATCCAGATTTAAACATTACTGATGAAATGTGTACATTCACTGTTAAATCCTCAAAGGCAGCTGGGATTTGTACATTCACATAAAATTTGCACATTCAAATGCAATTTGCACACTTTAAAATATTGAGTGGATGTGCAAATCCCAAAACCCAAACCACTTATCAAACTATAGCAAACTTGTCTTGAAGTCTTAATAAACATGTGTCTTTAATTTTCAGGTACGTTTTCCGTGGCTATGGCACTAGTGGATGCTGAGAACATTGATAACTAGACATGGTTTATTACCATGCTTCGAGACAATGTTACACATGATAAAAAAAGTATTGTAAATTCTTTAACGCGGTTGCACTTTGAACGTTTGTAGGATGATTTGAAGTATGAATGAATATTGTTTCCTATTTAACTAGTACTCACATGCCTCTTTAACTTTTTAACCAAATGTACATACTACCTGTACATTAAGACATGAAATGTACAACATGGACAAGAATGGCAAAATAGATATTGTATGGATAAGTTGAAAATGTACATATTCTGGTCTAAATGTACAAATCTAATATGAAATGTACAATCTTAACTGGAATGTACAAATTCATACTGAAATGTACAAATTTTCAGGCATGTAGTCTACCAATTATGTTTGTTTAATGCTTATATGCCTCTAGCATGCCGCCTAAAATTGTGTAGACATGTGTTACTTTTGTATGTGTGAATTTTTTATAATAGTAGTAGTATTCCCCAATTTTATTATATTATATAACCTTAATTTCGTAAATGTACAAACTTTCCTAATAAATAAGTTGTGTCTACAACGAAAATTTGACAGTTGTGTCTTCGAGTTGTACTTATACTTGAAGCAATATGGAAGCTATACCAATGGTTACAATATTTAACATGAACCCAAAACACACATGTCTTCCAAGTAAGCAATCTACGTCTATATATGGAAGTCATCCAACCCAAATCACCATCTTCAATATTTGTCATAGCCGATAGGTTTAGATGGAAGCAATATGGAAGCTATACCAATGGTTACCCATTTTAAATTGTTATGCTCTGCATACGAGTTAGTTTCCTCTTAATTAGGGCTTAGGGTTTAGGCTTGTGTCCAGGGTTAGGCTAAACCATAAGCCCTAATTAAGTTCGTATCGTCTATCTTTGTTGAGTTTTCACCTAGTTTGTTTAAGTTAACCATTCTGCACCTGGGTTCTCCCCATTACATAGAGTTTTAGCTTGTGTCTGCTAAGAAATCATTATTAGATATCAACATATAAGATCTTTTACCTGGAAAAAATTTCTATTGCGGAAACCCTATTTTACAATCTAATATGTCTTCTTCATCCGACCTGATGATCTTGGTTGGACTGAGTTGTTTCAGCTTGATGTGATTCAGGCTGACCTGAGACTTCAGCCTATCATTCATTTTCAGGTTGATCCCCTTCTCAGGCTGATGTATCCTTTCACCCTGTCTTTGTACCTCAGCCTGATAACACCTCAGGCTGATGTAGTCTCACAGCCTGAAAAGTTAGGAAGTTTTTATTGGAACGAAGGGAGTAAAATTTTGTAATACAAAAGTTAAAAGGAGAGTGGGTAACATTTTATAGAGACCAAGGTGTAGGCTACATTCAAGCTTGCCCAAAAAAAAAACTCTGAACTGAAGGGTTGATTGCCATATAAATTACAGGGTCAAATGGAAACACCCACTTTTTATGACCATAAACTAAACAAGTTATCGTGTACTACTATAATTGCCTAAAAGGCTAAAACTGGCCATGTTAGGGTCATAGGTGAGGTGCTATATAGACTTAGATTAGGCGAACCTAACCTTATAAACCGAGAAATTTGGACTTTCACATGTACTGCTTGATTCTAAAGCCACATCCCTCCAAACTGACAAGGTATTGTTCGTTTCTCCAAAACATCGAATTAGTAGCCCATATTGTGCACTAGAGAGTCGGTCCAACCACTTTCGAGTTCTTGCAAAATGAGATACTCTGAAAGGCAATTTTCTTTCCGGATAACACTACAAATCCAATACAGATTACAGAGCATATAGGTGTGCAACCGCAGGAATCAACCAGTTTGCTCTTCGCACATAAGTAAGCATCAGCACAGATATAGCAAATGAAAGTATCTTCTACCCTGGCACCCTGTTAGGCTGCTAGCTAATGCCTCAGCGATATGAAGAAACAATATAACCGGAAATGAACTGACTATCTATGTTTCTTATGAAGAAAAAAAGTTAACTAACTTCATGCACTCGACATGTCCATTCAGAAAGCTGATGAACCTTACAAGGCTTATCCAAGAATTATGCATGCTTATCAAATTTTATAGCTTCTGCAAGATCCATTACCAGTACATCCTGTTAGGCAGTCGGATATGTCATATGTGCACAAGCTACTTATTTAAGCCATAGAAACACTCAAACACCACATACATGATGACAAGAGATTAGTGAAGGAAGTTCAGAGCAATAAAGTATTTGACTTTCAGCAAAATCACATGGATAGTCAGAACTGGGAATAAGAGGTTTTAAATGAACATAATAGAGAATATAAGATTCAACAATGACAAAATATCAGTAATAATCCCTGAAGACAAGTTGCAAACTAGGGGAGGCAAGAGATAGATAGTCGAGTGTTAGTTCTCACTTCAGCAAAACACAACATACCAATTAAGACCGAGAAGCACCTGAGGGACGCTCGTAAGGACCAGACCTATCACGACTATACTTATCATCACGGCCAGAATCTCTACTGCGTCCATTGTACCTATCACCATCACGATCACTACCAGAATCTCTATTGCGTCCACGGTATCTATCACCATCACGATCACTTCCATGTCGACTACCACCTCCATACCTGTCCTCCCTTCCACCATATCTGCCACCGCCTCCTCTTGAATCATCACCAGAGGGACATTCTCTAGCAAAATGCCCAGGCTTTCCACATTTGTAACAGTCTCCGCCAGATCCGCGCCCACCACCAAAGTCTCGGCTACCCCTGTCGCGATCACGCCTATCACCATCATGGTCTCTATCCCCATTTCTATCTCTACGGGGGCCTTGGTTAGCAGAAGCTTTATCAACAGTAATGGACCGGCCATCCAAATCCATCCCATTCATCTCTTGAATAGCTTCTTCCATAGCTTTCTCCTTCTCAAAGGTGACAAAGCCAAAACCACGAGAGCGGCCAGTAGACCTGTCAAGAACAACCTGAATAGAGAAGCCATTAATAACAGGTAACACAGCCAATAGAGAATAGAACAATAAAACTGAAGGCTTATTAACTCCCAGGTTCATCACCAAGACCCATGGCTTTCGAGACATATTTGCTGCTTTGACTGCACACTATTTGTCGATTACCAATTACATGCATAAGCAGAGAAATAAAATATCAAAGTTCTTTGAGTCATAATTGTAGTGTCAAATTACACACCCGGGAGGTTATTGAAAAATATTCATTGGAAAGAAATATTAGACTAAAAAGCAGTCAGTGATACACCAATGGTACAAGAGAGCAGTAAAGGAGAACAAATTATATTGCTTGAAGCATAAATGAATGTAACCGTGCCAGACGAATTATAATTTATAAAATACACAAAATTCGAATAGCTCATATCGTGTTAACAACAATACCTTAGCATCTGTGACACGACCATACTTCTCAAATGCATGTTCTAGCCCTCTGTCTGAAGTTGACCATGACAGATTCCCAATAAAGCAGCGGTACTCATCTTGTTCTCCCATGTTAATCTGTGAAGGACGATGAAAGTAACCAGATAAACTAGCATGTCTAAAAGTCAGCACAGGTGCACAGCTATGAAATAAGAACACTTTGCTTTGTCTTAAAATATGAACTCAGTCTCATTGGCACATTACACACATTAAGAAAACAATAGAATTTAGCAATTTATGTTTAGATGTACACTTTAACCCTATCTGGCATTAAAACAGGGAAAGAATTACAATACCATTACTTAGATGTTTACAAACATATACAGGGGCATACATCTCCAGTTTACAAGCAATCATTGGAACATAGTACATGCCTTGTTTCACAGAATGTAATTTTATCAACGTACGTCAGTGCATGGAAGATCCGTGAAGCCAAATTCATTTTTTATCAGATACCAGCTAAGTATGTTATCCTGGACAGTTAAGATATCTGGATTTGCACAACATGGATTAGGTGGAGTAGCTTTAAGGCTCTTTAACATGATTACACGAAATGGGCTTGAACCATGTGACTATGAGTATATGTTTAAATGAGCACATTTGGAAGAACAAAATAGTTGATGGGCTCATCTTGGGAAGGTGGTAGTACTAAAAGAATTCATATTGCAGAACTAGAGTTGTGCTTGAGGAATGAGTTAAGTTAACTAAAATCTTAACACACAACATTCCCAAATTACCTTAAGATTTGTCATCAGTTTAATGAAGAATGCTTACTATTTAATGATTTAATCTACAACTACAAGCCATATAAAATTGGGTATAAAAGAGCAGGCATTAAACAAAGAGACAGGCATTAAACAATACACCCATTCTACAAATACAGAAAAGAGCAGGCATTAAACAAAGAAACAAAAAGAAGAGAATATATATATTATCTTAAACACTACGAAGAATCAGTTCAACTAAAATGTGCGAGACGGTTGGGTCAATGATGGCGAAAAACTAATTTTTTCCTAAAATTTCAGGAAAAAAATTGAAACGGCAAATCTAACTACACTACTCCTACTCCTATAACTCCGTATAACTACAATACACCCATTCTAACCACCCATACTAACCGTATAACTAAAATCTAAACCAACTTATACCTCCGCTCATAACTCAAATATAAACCACTTATACCTCAGCAGGGGTTCAAATCCCTGACCTCTATTGTACTACTCCAGCTTCCTTATCACTAGGACACCCTTATAACTCAAAGAAGAATTTCATAAATAATTTTCACGGTTCGTGAATTATTGTAAGTCTTTGTTTTCCTGAATATGAAGATAAACCATACCTAACCAACATATTCACACACACCCAATACTAATGTAATGTGATTTTACCTATTTGGTTAGTAGAATCAGGTTTTCAAAAGAATTGCTCTTTAATTTCCAATTAGGTTAACAAGTGTCCTGACAAATCGTGCAACTTAAGAGTACGAACAGAATTATCACAAATTGAAAGGGGGAAACGAGCTTAATTGGACAGTATTTCAATCGATTTAAACACAGTAAAACTCGACAGAAAACTCAAAATTCAAACTCGTAATATAAAAATTGTAGACGAACCTCAACTTCAATAGAACAAATCTAAAATTATGCTAAATAATCCACATAAACGGATGTCAGCTAAGCAAACAAACAGGCATAGAAAACAACGAGGAATTCACCGAAGAGAGGCAAACAGTAAGTATTAAAGCATAATTTGAAGTAGAAATCGAAGTAAAGGAGCTGCATTGAACCTGGAAAAGCTTGAAGAGGCTGTGATGCGAGAGTCTTCGCAAAACCCTAATTTAGTAGGGCACTCAAGTAGACTAGTAAAAGAACTTCACTCGTTTTAAAGTTCTCTTTGTATTTCACGAAATATAATATATAGTCTCTCAAGTTTTCGAGTACCGGAATTTAGGCCCAATAGTTTAGGTATTTACAGATTTCGCCCCACAACTTTTTCCGCTTTTACACGTTCACAACACGAGGCCCATTCCATACGTGATACGTCCCACTAAACATTTAGCGTGCGGTTTAAGAAAATATAATGAATTAGTGACGTAAATGGAAAAGTTAGAGTGAATCTCTTCTTCGTGTGAGAAAGAAAGCAAACAGAGAAATAAAGCTCATGTATGAAATTATTTAGTTCGATTTCTTTCTTCTCTGTCGTTGATCTGTTCAGCGGGTCTCTTTCTTCTTTCCCGTGAAATTGGAGATTACAGAGATTTGGTGAGAAGCCGGATTGAGATATATATAGAGATGACGAGAGAGATTTTTGTGACGACTGAAGAAAGAGCTTAATTAGTAGGAGTATCTCATTTTGTCTTTTAATTTTGCCTTTTGCAATTATAAACTATCAACTAGTAGTAGTATTTAGAGACATTTACAGATAATAATAGTATAATACCTCCTTAATCTCTAAACGTTTGACAAATACACAGAAGAATCAAAATAATTCCTTACTTTTTTTCCTTTCCTCTAATTTCATCAGTAAACAAAGAATACAAACAAGGTAAGAGTTCAACAAGAGGTGAAAAAAAACACAACACTTTATTTCATAAATACAACTTACAGCAGTGGCTTTCAAGTGCCATAATCTAAAAGATCAACCTCCTGAGCTATAATACATATATATAACAGCAAAACCATAACTCATAAGAGAAGATACATATAAGAAGCAGCAACTTCATTTAGCTATCCGGGATCATTTCCCTGTCAAGAACCACTATAAAACTAGTTTACTTGAGATCTTCGTTCCCTAACCCAGCTTGAACGTTGCAGGGTGTTTCCAGCTACTCCCGTGAACTTATGTATAAATCACATTATTGCTAGAGAAAAGCTTGGTGAATATGAGAAAAACCTCGAGGCCATCATGCTTCGAGAAGTGAACTTCTTGATTATCGAACACTTCTTCTGCTCAACATTATAGGATACAAGGTAGTTCAGAACACACGCCGAATCTGATAAAAGCACCTCTCCATCTTTTAATTCAGCAATGGATCTGAATCTATAGGGTTGCATGTGAGTCGGAAACGAGCTTTTCAATATGACGGTTTTGGTCCAAGACTCTGCAACTGAATACTCTCGCATTTTCCATATCGTAATCTGTGAGTGTGACAAATCGTTGTAGTCAACCAAACAGAACTGATTGTTAAATACCTCTAATTCCACAGGCCTGTTATCCAAACCTATCTCAACAGGGATCGAAATATGACTCATCTTTTCATCAACAAGATCAAACGTCGATATGGAATTGGAGAATCCACCCTTAGGAATCCAGTGGAAAACACCATTGAAAGCAACCGCCTTCGTATAAATAGCGAAGTTAGAAATCATCACTTCTCTCCAGGCATCATCCACTCCAACCGTGAAAATCTCGCACTTCTCTAACTCACTGTTTTCACGATATACTAGGCTCGTTGTCTTGAAAAGTAATCTGAGTACCTTGATGTTGTTCCCACTGGAACCGCAAACATGACGCAAGTAAGATTGACATACGCGGAATCGTTCGGGGAGTGCAATATAATCACCCCCAATTGGATTAGTGACGTAAACAGTATCAGCCATTTCCAACTTCCCATGTTCAGATCTACTATTCCAACAAACTATTCCATTACAAGAACCTATTAGCCGAAATGAAGATTGTCCCTTAAGCGATCTTGCTTTCTGTTTCAGCCAACCAGGCAATTTTGGGACAATAGTTGTTTGGGAACAAAACCCCCTTTCAGAAAACTCAAGCATATAAAGATTCTCCTGGATGTTTGAATCAATATCATAGAACAAGAGTGCCGTAAATTTGGAACTTTTAGCATAACTAGTGGAGAAATCAGCTTCTGCAATCAGCTTATACCATAACTTACAAACAGATTTGCAGCGAATAATATCCTTAATTCCAAGTCTGTAGAAAATATCAGGTAAAATTGACGATGGAAGAAGATCTAGAATATAAGAGAAACTACTTACCCCATCATCAACCTCTCCAATTGTTGCTGCTTCTTTATCTCGCCTCGCTTCAGAAACCCTAGCTCTGCCATTCTTTGAGTTCATTTCTCTGAAATCTGAACGAAAGGGTTCATTTCTCAAAAATATGATTATCTACATGCTTTAGCTCTGTGGGTCCCTCAGCTACAGCTCTTTCTGGAATTGGTCCAGAATTTCCTCTAAATTACTTTAATTTAAATGTCGTATAAATAATACTTCACCGACATTGTGTGGAAAACTTAAAACAACACTCAACAAAACAACACTCAACAAGATGCTACCGAGGCTAAATGTTAGATACATATTCGTCATAAGCATTCCCAAGTAAACAAAATTTCACTCTAGCTATCATCTTTTTAGTTTCGTATTGGAAATTACTTCTACATCGTCTCATTCAATCTTATACTCTGCATAATAGATTATTATATATGAATTTGAGTATATATGAATGTTGATGTTTGTCCGTCTTTTCTTTACTCTCTCTATATAAATAACACCGGTTCCACATGAATTGTAGATATAAAAGTATATTTGTACTTCACGCTAGTTCATAAGATGTTGCACTGCTAAAAGCGAAGGGGAGAGGGGAAAAAAACCAACTGCTCTGAAATGCATCTCCAGGTGAACTGCTGAAACAGTATTCCATGTTTGATGAAATCTGTGAGTTGAAACTCCAGTTAAAAGACTCCATGCCATCTCTTTGTTTTATACATTGTCATCAAACAAGATTTCAGTTCCCTGTATGAACTATGAAGTTTGTTATTGCATTGGAGACTTGTAATAGTATCAAAATTCAAATTTTGCTTCAATAACATGCTCCGCAACTGACTTGATATATAGAGCAGCAAAAAACGAATTTCACAAATATAAAATCAGGTACATAGAAGAAGCAAAACCTACAAGGTTACAGGTTACAGAGAATAATAGTCAGGTATTTCCAGCTTCTTTTCTTGCTATGCTAACATACTAGTATGGCTCAACATCAGAGGAAAAGAAACAATCAAGCTCCTGTCTGATAAACAAGTGAGAACCATACTGCCCAAAACTCATTCTACTCAGCAATATTACTTCACAACAGATAACAGAAGAAGCTCAGAGTATAGAACTCGAATTCACAGTTGTAAACATTTCTGCCTCTGAGACACAATCATCCATCATGAATTCTGCAAGTGAACATCATCTAAGGTGGCACGGACCTTTGAACACTATTGCAGTGGATAAAACTACATGTTATCTGTGACCATTAGTGTAGTCAGCCAAACTGAGCTCATAAACAATATCATCAATTCCATTACATATACTACTTAAACAAACCTACGGAGGGTCGAAAGCAGAACCCAACTTCCTTCCATCATATCGACGTTAGATATCACATCACCGCTTCCATCCTTCTCACTCAATCCAGTCAATTTACCCAGCAAAAGCAACCACCTCAGACTAAAACAGTAGACCAAATAACAACAAGGACAAACTACTCCACAAAAACCAAATGTGAAACTTCCAGTTTTACACACTCCAACTAACAGACTCCCCATTAGCCTTACTCCACAGCTCAAAAACAGAATCATCACAGTAAAGTTATCAACTACAGCTATGAATTCAAGAAGCTAATATATAATCCCACATAGGCAAAATAGCTAAAAGAAACTTTCTCAAAATGCAATCTTCTACTAGTAACGATTACAACAACTATTACAATTTGGTCGATGTACAGTCGCAAAGAAACCACTACACGAGCAACTAATAACATAACAACCCATATCAAAGTTGTGAATTTCTAGAGAGTCAAACGGATATGAAAGAATTCGGGATCGGAAATGAGGATATTCCATGCCTTACAAACAGATTTACACCGTATAACTTCTTTCGTCGGAAGTCTAAAGAAGATTTCTTGAGAAACAGTGGTTGGGAGCGTCAAAATGGGGCAAAAATCACTTACCCCATTCTCTCTTTCTTCTCCAGCTCTTTGAATTGCCGAATCCCGGGCGCTGATTCTAGCCCTCTTCGTCGGTGGAAAGCTGATTCTAGCACTCTTCGTCATCGAGAGTGTTTGCTGGGTGAAAACGAAATGGTTTAGAGTTCAATTGGGTTTTGAAGATAGAGCTGGAATTGGATTTTAGGGTTCAATATATATTTGGGGCTTTTCATTTCTGGTAAATAGCAGTTTCAGTCCATACAAATAAATATATTAGCTGAAAGCCCATATGATGCTTAAATCGGTAAAGGCCTGATCATTGGAGTATCTTACCAATTGGTATCAATAATTAACCGTTTATAATAAGTCACATGTCGCTAACAATTGTTGGAGATCTATTCGTTTGGGTCATTTGTTTAGTTCAACTTTCATATGTTTCTCCCCTCCTTTCAAACTCTTTTTTTCACGTGATTTTGTCTCTGAAATTAATTTATCTATTACATCAATGATTCCCTATAAGAAATTGATTTATTATATCATAAATTAAATTTAGTTTTAAAACAAAAAACACAAAATAAAAATATAAAATTTCATATAAAAGTTTCACAATAACACGCATAACGTGTTCGGACATTCTAGTTCTAGTAATAAACAATAAGTGTCACACTCATACTTTTTCACTTTCTATGGTCAATAATTTTTTTATTTGACCACAAGGTTGGCTCAAATTTCCAAAGAGTGGAAACTTTTTCTTGTGCATAAGTTCGAATTTCAAGGGACATCAATTTGACATGTGTTATGTTTTAATTTGGTTCGCGTGGATTGCATATTGTTGCATGAGTCTGTTGGGTTTACGCAGTGTGCATCCAAAGAGTAGCGCTCGTCGATTCTCAAAGACCCTTTAAGAATACCTAATCAATACAAAAAAATTACAACAAAAGACCCTCAACTTTCACATCATCTTTAATAATTGGACCTTGGTCTATTTGTTCGACTAGTCAGACTGGACTTTGGACTAATTTTATCGGATTTACGTAGACAACGGTACACTAATTACGGATAATTACTAGACTGGTTAACTGGACCTTGGTAATCCCGTTAGACTGTGGACTAATTCATAGTGAAAGTTGACCAAGGTTTCCTTGTGAGACCAAAAGGTCTCTACCATAATGAATTATTCCTCTGGGTCTCAAATAGTAACTCTCGTAATGTTCAGTTTGTGAAGATTATATCGTCTAAAAGTTTCAGAGCTTACAAATGGTGATTATGCTGAACTAAAGAGTTGACCGTGAATATATTCATAAAGTAATTCTAGGATTGTAGACCCACCGAGAAGTCTTTTGGAGTCTAATATAGTTTTGGTTATGATGAACGCTGTCGTCACACTCTCACCAAAATAATATTTATATTCTGCTAAGATTAACCTAATGCAAATTCTAAACTAGAACAGCGGTAAGGTAAACC
>JAYMSL010000525.1:0-23535 GCA_036897195.1 Plantago coronopus
TGTGGTAGCTTCCTTATTTGGTAATGGGTAAAGTTTTGTGAGACGTCCAGAAATGGAAAGTGGGTAAAGTTTTGTGGGACGGAGGGAGTATCATGTTCGTGTACTTCCATGAAATTTTGTTATCAAGAATAGTCATTAAAAAATGTAAAAACAGAAATCAAACACAAACAAAGTAAAAGACTGATTGACACTCGGTTAAAGTTTTGAGTTATCGTGATTTTTTAACCCAGAAATAGTCAGGGTTTTAAAGAGACAAAAATGTGGGTTTAACTCAATGCCAAAATTGTTTATTACTCTAACATTGAATTAAAGGATTTAACCCAACTTCCTAACCAAATTTAAAATGTGTTAAATTCAGTTTAGGTTTGTGTAATCCAAATTTATACATGAATTCAATTATATTTAGTTTAAGTTCATTCAGTTCATTTTAATTCGATTGATAAATTTCTAAGTGAATAAACGAGGACTAAAAGTAAAAAAGGGATATTATATTCAAATAACAAAAAGAAAAGGATTAGTGCGTGTATACCAATGACAATAAAGATGAAGATATTATTTTTATATTATAATTATTATTAATAATTTCCAGAAGAGGAAAGTCCCATATAAACCTTTCTCCCCAGATATCCACACATTTGAGTTTCAATTTTGGGGGCTTTTTTATTTTAATTTTGTTTCTGGTTATTCCATGGCTCTAAACATTCCTCATATTACATCTCCTCTCAACTTGCTCTGTTTTCCTATCTCACCTTCCTTTTCTACCTTAGTGCTCCATTTAGGTAACCTTTTTCCTTTCCCTTTTCCTGTTTATTCTCTGCTACTCTATCTCCTCTTCGTTTTCCACCATTCATATACTGATTCTGTTCTCTCAGTTCAAACTTTTTGCTGTTTGCTTGCTTGACCAGAGTTTTGCTTCAACGAGGTGATTGATTCTTTGCTAGCTTTTATGGGGTGCATTTAGTCGATTTTCCCTTAATTGAAGTTGTTATCTGTATTCCATTTCCAATTCTTGTTTTGGACTCATAAGTTAGATTCTTCTGTGTATGTTTTTTTCTTTTCTTGGGTGTGGATCGTTATATGGATGCTTACTTTTTTGCCTCTGTCCGTATGCCTAACTAGTGTAATCGATCGTTAAATGATCGGACATCGGCTTTCTTGGCAGTGGTCTAGGTTGGTATCTGCATTGGTTGTATTGTATTTTGTGATGCAATGTTGTCCAAGTTCTTTATTTGCTTGAGTAAATTTGGGGGTAGTGACTAGTAAGACATATTTGGTCCCCTTCTATCCTCCATCAAGCTATCACTCATCTCCTTGGGACGAATTATTCGCTTCTGTTAAGAGTGTGTGTTTGTGTGTGTTGCATAATGCTTTTTTTCCCTTTCCCTTCACTTGTTGTATCCTTAGTTCATTTAAGTCAAGCAAGTAGGTATTTGGTGCTTCTGTTATCTGTATAACCCTTTTGTTGTTGTTATTAATCTGATAGTCATAGTGTCTTAGCTTTCGTCACTGCAGATAAGCTTTTACAAGATTCTTTGCTGATATCTTATGGCGGTTTAGTCTAAAGTTAGACCTTTTTGTCACTGTTATGTTGTGAACTGTTGTGATAAATGGAAAAACACGGAAGCCATATTGTCGATGTTGTGCTAGTATTTATGGTATGCTCCGTCTTTTTTAGGGAAAATCAATCATCTGAAGGAATGGGAATATGTTAGATGTTATGGAAGAAGAAATAGATCACGATGTGGATGAAACTGTTGATGGCATGCACGTTGTTATGAAGCCTGGTAGCTCCAATGTGATGCAGTTAGATCAAATGGTTGCACCTGGCGTAGAGGAATATCCTGAGAACCCGAGGAACCAGTATTCAGATACTTTGGATAGAAAAAACACGGACAGAATTGGTTCCTCCGAACAAGCAAGTACCAGTCCTCATTGTCAGGATGATGCCAGGTTTATGGTATCAGAGTTGACTGTGAAAAATTATGATGGCAATAGTTTGAATGTAGTTGGTGCCCCAAATGGCAGAGAGAGCATCCAAACTACACGAGGCAATTGGCAGCATTTGTACCAGATTAGTGGGGGTTCAGGAATAGGCAACATTCATGGACAAACGGCATGCAAAGGTAAAGGTCAAGCAGGACCAAGTGGCTGGGAGGGTAGAGGCTACTCGTATTCTGAATCACCAGATAGAAATCAGCCTTTATTAAACTACAATCGTGATGCAATTATGAGCACTAGGTTTGGTAAGAATGATAGAGCTACTTCTGGTGATATGTTTCATTCTTCTGATTTCAGCTGCACGAAATTTCCATCTAAATCCAGGTTCTCTGACTACCTTACTAAAAATCCTTTGACAGACAAAGGAACAATTTATCGGAATTCGGCTGGCAAAGAATCTATTTCTGATCCGGAGAACCAGGACCGTTCGAAGTCATTTGCCCGTGGTTTCACAAATTCTGCTGCACCATTATGTTTGACTACACAGCAAGTTGGCCCTCTTCCACGTGTTATATCTGAACCATGGGCAAGTCGTAGTCCTAAGGTTGTTAGTGATGGAATTAGTTTAAGAGATTGGCTGGATTCTAGGAGACATAACTCCGATAAAGTGCAAAGCTTGCTTATATTTCGACAGGTTTTGGATTTTGTCCATGTTTCTCATTCTCGTGGAGTATCTCTCCAAGATTTGAGGCCTTCTTGCTTCAAGTTGTTGGGATCTTGTCAGGTTGCTTATCTTGGATCTTCTGTTCAGGCTGGGGTAAGAGAGAATGTTAGCAATCAAAATATTCGCCAATCCATTCATGGTCAGAATGAGAAGAGGCCAATGTGTGAAAGTATGCTCCCCCTAGACAGACATACTATGAAGAAGCAGAAATTAGTTGAAAATATGAACTTCATTCGAAGGTGGCCCCAGTTTCCATCCAGGTCGTCTGGCGTAACTTCTGCATTAGAAAATGCGGCTGGATTAGGTGGTGCAGATCCACGTCCTGGAAATCATCTAACTGAAGAACATAAACTTAAACCAGAAAGTAAGAAGCAGGGAAAGTTCGTCAGCCACAATGAGCAGCCGCTGCACACATCTTTCAGTTGTACCTTGGAAGAGAAATGGTATGCCAGTCCTGAATTGTTTGATAAACATAGCTGCACGGTTGCATCAAACATCTACTGCTTGGGGATTCTTCTATTTGAGGTAAATGCCAACAGTATTTTAATGTTTTAATTATAATTCTATACATATCTTTGGGCACCTTTAACCCAACTCTTCTCATAGCCTCCATGAGTTGCGCATACTAAATGAAATGCCACTGGGTAATATAGCTGTTCTATGTGATAGGCACCTGGGGTGCATCCTAATATAATTTCATAGAGTTCCTTGCATGTCAATTATCTGGATATCTACCCAAATTTCAGACGTACTCTAGCATTTTAGTGCATTTCTTGTTTCGTGTATTGTGTTTTACTTAACTTCAAAAGTTGGTTTTTCTTCTGTTCTAAGCTGTATTCTGTGCTACAGGCTCATCTTCTGTTCTAATGCATTACTATGCTTCTGTTTTGGAAATGTAGAGCCATAGTAGGAGTTCAATATGCATAGACGAATGTGTTGAAAATGCTTAAAGATGTACTAGCTAGTAATATGTTTTACATCTGAAGTAAACCAAAATTTCCTACATCTTTTTGTCAATTTATATTTTGAAACATATTTAAGTTGTGGTCTGTGTGGTACATTGATATGCGTGCTGTATTGTTATGTCTCAGTTACTTGCATTGTTTGATTCCCAAAGAACTCATGCTGCTGCAATGCAAGACTTGCGTCATAGGATTCTTCCGCCTAGCTTCCTGTCAGAGAACCCCAAGGAAGCTGGGTTTTGTCTTTGGCTGCTCCATCCCGAACCATCATTGCGGCCAACTACTAGGTATATTCTGACTGCTTGCACTGATATAAAGTTTACTTTTTCTCTCCATTATTTACCTTCTATGGGATTATTGGGTATAAAACTTAATTAGTACCTTAGTAGATTCAGAGATATGTATAATAGTATATTGACGTGAAAGTTTTACTTGAAACTAATTTTTCTACATGATGCAGCCTATGTAATGCAAACCCCGTCGGAAGAATATATCCAAAATGCTTGTGTAGATCACGAATATGTTCATAAAATGAAATTATTCTGCAAGCCTATTCACATCCCTTATGGTTTCAGAGGTTCTTTTTGGTGCAACCAAAGAAGATATGCATATTATCAGTTTCCCACGATTAAGCCAATTATGATTCTAGCATTGGATAGTTGAGCATATTATTGGCAATCATATTTTGGAGTATAAGAAAAGATATGCATGCTACTGTTCTTCACTGTGATGTGTTTTCAGCAAGTAATAATTTTGTACTGGTATAACAGGGAAATATTGCAATCTGAATTTGTAAGTGCAAACCATGAAATATCTGATGGTAATAAATCATTGTCATCCATTGATGAAGATGGGGAATCGGAACTGTTGGCGTATTTTCTTTCTTCACTACATGAAGTGAAAGAAAAGGAGGAATCTAATCTCGTGGATCAAATCCAGCGCATAGAAGCTGACATTGAAGAGATTAAGAAAAGAAGGCCTAAAAGTTCACAGGTTCTATCTTATTTGTCTCAGAAGTTGCCAGATCCATGTGGGGCGAACAGTTTTCCCAGGGGATATCCAAATACAGATGCATTATCAAAGGTTTCTACAGTAATAAGTACAGAATCGAAGCTGATGACTAATTTCAAGCAACTTGAAAGTGCTTATTTTTCCATGAGATCTGACATTCCGTCTTCAGAGAAAATTTCTGCGACTGATAGTGAAGTTGATCCACTAAAAGTTCGAGAAAGAAGATCTAGCATGAGGAAAAAAGAAGATGTGCAGGGTTCTAAAGATTGTTTAGGGGGGTTCTTTGACGGCTTGTGTAAATATGCTCGCTTTAACAAATTTAAAGTACGAGGTACAATACGCAATGGAGAATTCAGCAATTCTGCAAATGTTATGTGTTTGAGTTTTAATCGGGATGAGGATCTTTTAGCTGCTGGAGGGGTGTCGAAGAAGATTAAAATTTATGAATTTGAATCTCTCTTTAACGACTCAGTGGACATTCATTATCCAGCTGTTGAGATGACCAATAAATCAAAATTAAGTTGCATTTGCTGGAACAGCTATATCAGAAATTATCTGGCTTCCTCTGATTATGATGGCATAGTCAAGGTTGGTATTCTTCTTCACTTATGAAATGTAGGCTAAAGGTGGATTATTGTTGTTAATGTGGACTCCAAAAATTGACTTGATTTTGGCTTGCTCCAGAGTTGAATCCTGGAAAGTATATCATTGAATAATTCTCATATTTTGGCAACATTAAAAGCTGCAAGTTCTAGTTTCACTAACTTCATGGTAGTGTAATCACTCGTTTACACTCAAAGTTGAAATCCTAACAAAAAGACAGTTAATTATCTTTGATTACTGACCCCACCAGTTTACGTCTTAATTTTCGTTTAAATCACTGATGAACATTGGTCTCCTTTCCTTCTATTAAGAAGATTGCCTAAGTTCAAGAGTAGAAGAGGTCTTTTGATGTAACATGATGTCAGTATTATATATCACGCGGTCCATGTTATCTGATGGTGTGCTGTTACTATTAGGATCTTCCCAAATAAGACAACTGGTTATTTTTAATTATGTGATATGAGCAAATTATGCAAATAAACTGGCCATAAGCTGTAATCTTACTACACTATTGATTATCCTCTGATAACGTTCTTTCTAATTCTGTGTATTAATTATATATGCCTTCATTATTTTCACGTTTATCTTGGAATATGCAAGTATGATTTCCTTCTGACAGCATATGCTGAAAATGATTGTAGTTATGGGATGCAGCAACTGGTCAAGAAATTTCTTCTTTTGCTGAACATAGTGAAAGGGCTTGGTCCGTTGATTTCTCTCCTGTGGACCCTATCAAACTAGCCAGTGGGAGTGATGATCGCTCAGTGAAGCTTTGGAGCATAAACGATGTATGCTACCACCTGTTCACATTTCGTTTATGTATCTCATTTGCTTGTGGAGAGCTATTTAGATATATATTTATTTCCCTAGAGTCAGGAGGACTCCATATTATTCTTTTATTCTTATGATATGATTACTTAATTGCTTTATTTTTGTCATTTGGAGCACGCGCACACTCCATATATGTAGCATTTTCCTGTAGCCATTGCATTTCACACAATTAATTGAACAATTTGGTGCAGAAAAGCAGTTTATGTACAATTAGGAGCAATGCAAATGTATGCAGTGTGAAGTTCTCAGATGCCTCATCTCACTTGTTAGCCTTTACCTCTGCGGATTATAAGACTTACTGTTATGATCTCCGCAATGTTTCGGTTCCTTGGTGTGTATTGGCGGGCCACACGAAAGCTGTTAGCTATGCAAAATTCTTGGATGCTAGCACTATAGTATCTGCATCAATTGATAATTCGCTGAAGATTTGGGATCTAAACAAGACGAATTCCAATTGTTTGTCAAGAGATGCCTGTATCTTGACTCTCAGAGGGCATGCCAATGAGAAGGTTAATATTGTTGAGATTTCTCCATGAACTGTGACACTGTTGTTTTATGATCTCATGGAATCATTTGTTAACACTGGCACTCTTGCAGAATTTTGTGGGCCTATCGGTTTCTGATGGATACATTGCTTGTGGTTCAGAAACCAATGAGGTTGGTTGTCTTCATTTCGTCATGCATTTTTATAATAAACATTGACATGGTTTAAAATGCTTGCGTAAAACCTGCATAGAGGGAACCAAGACATTGTTGGCTTTGCTTGAGCTAATGCCTGTGAATTTAAATTGCCTGTTAAGTAGTTGTAAGTAATAACTGGAGAGTCCTGGTCACTGAAACCAATGTGATCATCTTTCGCTTGTCTTTCTCGCTTTCTGATATAGCTCGATCTCAAGTTACTGAAAACTTTATATGTTCATCTGCAGGTATTCACCTACTACAAATCTCTGCCAATGCCAATTACTGCTCATAAATTTGGTTCCCTCGATCCTTTAACTGGCAGAGAGACTGCAGAAAGCAACGGACAGTTTGTTACAAGTGTTTGTTGGAGACGGAAATCAAATATGGTTGCTGCTGCCAATTCATCCGGATCTATCAAACTTCTGCAGATGATTTAATATTTTCACTGACTGCATATTATTGAAGATACTTGTGCATCTTCTGGTGGTTCATTGTTTCTTCAGTTGCATGTTAATTACTCAGTGAAGAATACAGATCTATTCATGTTTTCAGCTTCTGAAGAACATGGCCTTCGATTTTTTCATGTCTATACATGACTCTTGGCCGGTTGAATTTTATGAAAGATAATGAAGACATGTACACAGGTTGGAATTTTCACATTCTTTTTCAATTCATTCTTTAGTATAGGCTTCTTTTATTTTCATAGAGATGATGGCAAGAAGTTGCAGCACTGCTATAGTTCTATGGACAAGTATACAAGTGATATTAACAAAATGTGATGAGCTTCTTGTACAGACTGACTGGTTTTACAGCAGTTGTTACCCCCAATCGCCTTATCGGTTCGGTTTTTCTGTTTTTTATTTAACACCCCTAGTTTGCAATATGATGATGGTGTAATGAAGAATAGGCCAAGAATAAGGCCCAGCTTGACCAGAATGAGGAGCAGACCATGTGTGGATCCCAGAAATGGAGCAACTGATCATAATCTCTATCTCTCCATGCATGTGATATGTGCCCCATTCTTGGTAACCCAGGACATTTAAACATGTCCTTTTCTGAATTTCTCCATAACTATCTCAAATGGAGCTGCGGAGTACTGGACTAGTAATCTCTAACTATTTTCGAACGCTGCTTATCCGAACACTTCGAATTGTGTTTTGTGTTTTTTTCCTTCTAAAAAGCAGAAAAAATTTCTTGTTTTAAACAATGACAAACAGTATCATAATCCTAGACGTTTTATCAATTTTGTAAAATTGATATTAAAAATATAAAATCCTACCAATAAATTATCTATCACAATATTATATAATTATCTATAGAAATGGAATTCGAATACAAATCAAAATTTAATTTTTTCAAATTTTTAAAAAAAGAACACACACTCACCAATAAAATCATAAAAAATATAGTAACATGCTTTCCATTTTCCATCTACTCTAAAAATAAAACTCATCCTTTCATCAGCAATTTCTCCCTTTTTCCGATTTGATATTTGCAGCTGCATTATTCATTTCCATTTGCCTGCCTCTCTCCTCTTGATCCACACCACCATTTTCGTTTCTTTTCATCGACCAAGCAGAGAGGAAACAAATACACAAGTCACAATGAATTGCAAGGCATCGTTTGGTGTTTTTGTCACAATTGGTCTTGTTTTCGCCATCTTTTTGCCTGCTGTTTATGCTCAGGGACCCGCCCCTGCTCCTGCGCCTACAAGTGACGGTCTGTTTATTTCCTCCCTAAACTCTTATTGGATAAGACAACAATGATAATCTTGAGAGATTTCCATCTTGCCTCTGTTGTGTGTTTTACTGTTTGTGATGCAAAGATTTAAGAGAAAGGAGACACATTTGTGAAACCCCTTTGATTGCATGTAGCCTCGTTATACAAAGGTGCAATGTAGTTTGTAATTCGCCTGGTTTCGTTGTGATCTGATTTTATTTTATTTTTTTGTTTTTTGGTGAATATGATTTGGGAATTAGGAATTTTGAAAATTAGAGCTTTTCTTTTCTTATGCTCATTGGATCTTTGAATGTAATTGATTGCTGATGGAGAGCAAATGTGCTTTTGTAAGATTTTTAGACTGCTTGGACTCTTGACAAGAGTTAGTTCAATAGCTCCAATAGCTCTGTAATGTTACTCCAAGTCTTGAGTGAATATAAATGAACAGGATAGACATTCAAGAATTTGACTTTAAGGTACCATTTTGATTTGTTTCTTCATCCAATTACTGCTTGAATGAGAGTTAAGTGTGTTGCAGAATAAGAGGATCGATCATGGGACCTCCTCGTTACAAAATACAAATGGTTAAGTGTGTTGCATCTTTGACATGTTGCTGATGAAAATGGTTTTCAAGAGTTAGGACATGTAGGCTGTGTATACTGTATATGTTTTGGATGTTCATGGGGATTGGTTTCTGAAGGATCTGATATTCGCGTGATGTTTAGTTTTGTAAACTGTTAGTATCCGTAAGGACCATAACTACACGAGGACTGCCTGCCTGCTTTTCTGGAATTTCAATGTCATTTGTTTTACTTAAAAAGATGCAGTCGTCTTTATATAGCTTGCACAGAATAGCTTAAATGCTTAATAATGTTTCGTGTGCTTCTCTTTACCAGGAACTGCTATTGACCAGGGCATTGCTTATGGCCTGATGCTACTGGCTTTGGTGCTGACATACATCATCCACTCATTCGATGTTCCATTCAGTATCTGAGTTAGTCCTCCTTTTGAGGTGTTTTAGGTTTCTCTAAGTTAATATATAGTAATAGACTTAAGTATGTTCTGTGAACCAAACTCTCATTGGTAGTTTCCTCAGGATTGATTAAGTAGATTGTTCAAACACATAGTCCAGTCCTGTAGCTAGTACTGCCAATCTTTCAGTCTGTTGGGATGATTTCTTGTTTTCCCTTAGTGTAACTTTCTGAGATTCTGGAATGATTTAATATTAGAGCTATCAAGATCTTTTATAAAATCTGTTCTTAGTTTCATTTGGAAAAGCTGGATGTCTTCGTTCTGTGAGCATTATGTATTAGTACTAGATCTTTGATATATTTGGAAACGGCTTGATATAACATCGAAATGAAATGATATTCCGAATAACATTTCTCCGTGAAGAACAGATGAAATTGAAGGTCAATAACATGTCCACTTGCTCATGAAAGTAATTGCCACCAAAAAAAGAGAGACATGCTGTAGAGCAGTATTGCTCCACAAATTGTAAACAAAACAAGCTAACCAAGATTTAGAGATACATGAATATGCATTTACATGCTATACTTAAAACTGCTAGAAAAACCCTACAAATTGCTTGTGAAGAAAATCTTGATGAACTGCTTAGAGAATTTTCACTCCAGTGAACTGACTGCTACCGCCCCTTTGCAACTCCGGGTGACTGCCTGATCTGCTTATTCTTCTTTCACTAAGCGAAAACCCTATACTGCTTCTGGACTGCATTTGCATCCGCTTTCTTTTTAGTTGATTCTTGGACTCCTCTTCCTTCTTATCAACAAAAGATAAGAATCTTTGGATTTTTACTGAAGGCAAGCTGCTCTGCGATGACGGTTCTGGCTCTGGATTAGTCTGCCGCTTGAACTTCCTCATAATCTTCCAGAAATGTATGAACAGTGCAACTAAGCATACAAATCCACATACAACAAAAAGGCCAGTAAAACTCCTTAGTTGAAGATGGTTTAGGTCTTCATCATCAGAGCTTATTCTGCGACAAGATCTTGTATTCAGATACTTGTTGTGTATCCTCTGAAGTTCACCGCTATCCGATAATGACAAGATTGCAGTGGATATATCGGTAGCTAACGGGGAGTCTCTTGGAAATGCCTACATGGTAGAATAAAAGTCAGATATAAGTTGTAAAATTAAACTTCTGCAGTATATATGAATTGCAAAGGCTCATGCTTTCAAAAACTATGCAACAATGAACAACCCTCTTTCCCACAAACTTGATGCAGATATGCAAGCTGCATATGAATTACAGAACTATTTATCAATCGGAGAAAGTTGAGATACTCACAAAGCCCCATCCTCTGTTCGCGAAATCTTGTCCAACAGTTTGAAACATGCAGTTCCCCGAGATGAACAAATCAATATATGGACGCTCATCTACAATTGCAGTGACCCTTCCTTGATCAAGTGCATCTGCATATTCTTCAGCCGAACCTAGAGCAATAAGCCTAGATCTAGCAATGTTGAGTTCCTGAACCATGTAGTTTTCGGCAAAAGAGCCTACTTGGTACCCTATACGGTCATTGGTTGTGATCAGTGATTCTATTCCAAGAATAGATGGGGTTAGCTGCTGCACAGTGAGGATCGATGTGAAGCTCGCAGTATAGCTTGAGTTGATTATCAGAACCACAAAAAGCCAGAAAAACAGCACAATGCGACCAAGCGTGCTCACGGTATTTTCTCCTGGAATGGAGTTAAAGACGCAAATATAAATAAGTTGGATCAATGTTACTGTCACATTCTTTACTCAAAATCTTGAATACTTACTGTGAGCAAAAAACATGGTTGAGAAAGAAAACCTGCAAATTAAGATAGAGGATCAGATTTTGAAGCATTAAAGCACTGAACAACAAAGATCAACAGCTTTGGTTTCTAAGGTGGAATAAAAGCAAAACTACTAAGAAGATGTAATGAACAAATTAATTCACCAGAATGGATTACCATATTAAGGTAATGAACTGTTTCTTCGGTGGACCGCGAAACTCATCGTTGACCTTGTGTTCCATAATCCAGATGACGATTCCAACGATGATGAAAGATGCCCATGTGACTGCCCACATCCATGGAGTGAATGGGTACAGGAAAATCCAAGGGCTTGAATTCATTCTCCTGATTGGTACAACGACAACAAGTCCTGAATCGATATAAGGCTGAGTGAAGTCGGCCATCTTGGTCCGGTTAGGAACAATCGCAATATCACCAACAGCTGCATCAAATACCTACACCAAGCCCAGTTATATGAACATACCATCTTAAGCAAATCATTATATATAATCATTCAAATCACAGTCTAAGATAACAGCAAATCATCTAATCCATACTTACATCAGATGCAATTTTGTTTACAAGATCTCCATAGTTTGGATTTTTTAGCCCATCTCCAAACAGGATGAACTTGTGAGGTACTTCGTAAGGAAGTAACTTTATTGCAGCAAGAAACACTTCAATGCAATACCCATGGATTTCATTAGTGCTCTGATCCTCAGAAACAAAAGCTGTGTAGCTCACCCTGTGCGGAACCCCGATTCTTAGCTCTCTGACGTTATGTGGGAAAACCCACCCTCGTGGCTTGACCGTTGTCTGTCCAGGCCAGACAACCTGTGATAATTGTTGGCTTGCAATTGAACGATTGGGTGGTAGATCATAAAGAGTCTCTGGAGGAACAACAGAAAGGCCGGAATAGTTACACCAGTAGCCTATGTGCTTGTATCCTTGCCCAACCACATTAAGGATTTCGAAACTTGGGTGCATTACAGATCTCTCAGAGGTAAATGCGATTTCGCCAGTTACGCCTGTCATATTGGTATGTAATATATTGTCAATAAGTTGCTTCCCTCCATCAAATATGGTCAAGGCGCCAAGATTCAGGGTGCTGGTACCTTGAAAATCATCCAAATTCGGGTCATTGGAGAAAGAGATAGTGCCACCTTGATCTAGAAATTCTTTGACTGCTTTAGCAATAATCCAGACAGTATCATAGGCATACAAGCCATTAGGTATTAATCCAATCGAGCCGTTGCTTAATTCATTCCATCGAGATTCAAATGCCTTTTTCCTCTCAGAATCGCGTATGTGTGGCCTGAAAGTGAGAACTCCTTGTACGGACTTGGCATAATCTCTGGAAACGGGGGCAGAATCAAATACAGTAGAAAGCCATGATGTGGCAATCCAAACATACCCCTTATCCATCATCCCAAGTTTGTATGCTTCCTCAAAGACCATATTACCAATTAAAGCATAAGCGTTGACAATAATTACTCGAGAATCCATTAATGAAATCCTGATTAACTCATTCCTGATCTCATCGCGAGTAGCAAACGCTTCAGGAGAAAGCAGAGCTCTGTAAGAAATTCTGGAACGTCTCTCTGCAAGCTTATTGCCTAGAGCTATGATGGTGCCCCGACTCTGTTCGTCATCAGTATAAAGAGCTATCACCTCTCTGTAACCAAAATATCTTACCACATCTGCCACTGCTGCCATTTGGAAAAGGTCATTAGGCGCTGTTTGAATGAAGTACGGATATTGAAGAGACATAAGACGAGGATCTAGTGCAGTAAATGACAACATCGGTACATGCAGCTCGTTCGAAAGGAGTGACAGAATATGAGCATTTCCAGACACTTGGGGTCCTATTATTGCAACTTTATCAGTCTCCATGTACTGTAATCCTGAGTTTTACAAAAACAAAGTTATAATTGCATCATGTAATTATACTTGGAAGGAATACTTGTAAGCTTGCAAAAGGTAAAGGCATAAAGCATTCACAATCAAAATTACATCCCTAACTTCTGTCAATATTAACTGACCTTGAACCAGAAATGCTTGGTGCTGCAGAATCACTGATATTTTAAACAATTAAGGTACTAACATGTGAAAACATGTTAAACATAATACAAGAAAATAATATGCTGTACCTCCCAAGATGCTAGAAACGCCACTGTAGTTCGAATCATGTATGGAAAGGACTAATTTCCTCCCGCCCAGAATGCTAGGATCTGCATTTATATCTTCCACAGCAGCATTCATAGCGATTCTTGCCACTCTCCCGTTAATAGTGCCAAGCGTGAAAAGTGCCCCGATATTAACATCGGGTCTAGAATTTTCAACCGAAAACCCACGAATACAGAGAAGTAAAGCTATTGCTAAAATCAACAGAATGGCATTCATGTTGCTAATGAATTTTGGAAAACAAACATATACCTAAATCTCAGTGTGATGAACTCAGAGCTGAAAAATAACTGACCAAAAGATTTATCAAACTCCTTTCAGCACTCAAAGCAGACTATACAATCCATGATAAAACCTTACACAGAATCTACCATGGATTTATCACAATTAAAGCATAATCTCGCCAATAATTAACTTAATCTTTGGAAGAGGACCACTAGCAAAGAGAATGATTAGCAAACGAAATCCAAAAAGCAGCAGTCCCACTAGAAAAAAATAGTCAATCTTACAAAAAGCATAGATACTATATAAAAATGTCAAGTTCGTTATAATGTCATAGCAATATCGTAAGTGACAAGGTACCAAACCATTAGCTTAAACAAGGAGATAAAGTGTAACAGAATCACTTATGGAGTACAACATAGTTAGCCTCTCTGTACAAGCAAAAAGACTGCCTAAAAGTAAGAAATAAATACAAAACAAGGCTGAGACATCCAGAATACAAAATTCCAGATGTCAGACTGACCTGTTGGAAATCCTTGCCATTCTGCAAGATGAGGGAATACTTGAAGGCGAGGAAAGAAGAAAACAACTTCTTGGTTTTTCCTCTCCCTGAGCAGTAACCTTCATTCTGAATGAAACTGCATGGGAATAAAGGTGCTCAGACATGCAATGACAGAAGCCAAAAATGATACTTCTATTCTATCAAGTAAAAGCTGCTAACTTTCACATAAAATATGATGAGGAATATATAGTGCTTGTATTGCATAATAATGTAAGCGTCAAGAATTTCCTTTTCATACAAAGAAAACCGTGGTTTCACGGAAATTATGTATTTATATTATTACAAGATAATCGTGTAGCTGTCTTATATATATTCATATAATAATAAAAAATGTATACTTAATCATAAAAAAGGCACAATATTTGCAAATGTTAAGAAACAAAAAAGAAATGTATTTATCCATCCGATTAGCTTGTATTTACTTCTGGATACATTCTTGATGGAAACTGATCAGAGGATCCCCACTCCAGCGAACTGCAACTCCTGTGCTGCACCTCAGGTTGAGAGCCCAATCCACTTTTCTTCAACTTACATAAGTTAGTATTGCATTTCCACGCTCTTTCTTAATTTTCAGCTTCTTCCTGGAATATACTTGCTTCTCATCAACGAAAGATAAGAATCTTTGGATTTGCACAGAAAGTGGCCTTTTCTGTTGGTCTGGTGCTGATTCGTGGTTATGGTATTTCTTGAATTCCTGTGAAATCCTGTAGAAATGTAGAAGCAGGGCGACAAAGCATGCAAATCCACACATGGTGAAAAGACCCCCAAAGCTCTGCAGCTGAAATTCGGCTGGTTCCCCAGAGCTTGTTCTACTGCAGTTTCTTTGTGGTGCAACCAAAAAAGATATGCATAGTATCAGTTTGCCACGATTAAGTCAATTATGATTCTAGCATTGGATAGTTGAGCATATAATTCGCAATCATAATTTGGAGTATAAGAAAACATTTGCATGTTACTTTTCTTCACTGTCATGTGGTTTCTGCAAGTAATAATTTTGTACTGTTATAACAGGGAAATTCTGCAATCTGAATTTGTAAGTGCAAATCAAGAAATATCTGATGGTAATAAATCATTGTCATCCATTGATGAAGATGGGGAATCGGAACTGTTGGCGTATTTTCTTTCTTCACTACATGAAGTGAAAGAAAAGGAGGAATCCAATCTCGTGGATCAAATCCAGCGCATAGAAGCTGACATTGAAGAGATTAAGAAAAGGAGGCCTAAAATTTCACAGGTTCTATCTTCTTTGTCTCAGAAAATGTAAGATCCATGTGGGGCCAATAATTTTCCCAGGGGATATTCAAATACAGATACATTATCAAAGGTTTCCACAGTAACAAGTAAAGAATCAAAGCTGATGACTAATTTCAAGCAACTTAAAAGTTTATTTTTCCATGAGATCTGACATTCAGTCTTCAGAAAATATTTCTGCTACTGATAGTGAAGTTGATCCACTAAAAGTTCGAGAAAGAAGATCTAGCATGAGGAAAAAATAAGATGTGCAAGGTTCCAAAGATTGTTTTTTTTTGGGGGGGGGGGTTCTTTGACGGATTGGTAAATATGCTCTCTTTAACAAACTTAAGGTACGATGTACAATACGCAATGGAGAATTCAGCAATTCTGCAATGTTATGTGTATGAGTTCTAATCATGATGAGGATATTTGAATCTCTCTCTAACGACTCAGTGGACATTCGTTATCCAGCTGTTGAGATGACCAATAAATCAAAATTAAGTTGCATTTGCTGGAACAGCTATATCAGAAATTATCTGCCTTCCTCTGATTATGATGGCATAGTCAAGGTTTGTATTCTTCTTCACTTATGAAATGTAGGCTAAAGGTTGGATTATTGTTGTTAATGTGGATCTCCAAAAATTGACTTGATTTTGGCTTGCTCCAGAGTTAAATCCTGGAAAGTATACCATTGAATAATTCTCAAATTTTGTCAACATTAAAAGCTGCAAGTTCTAGTTTCACTAACTTCATGGTAATGATTACTTAAAGGTAATCACTCGTTTACACTCAAGTTGAAATCCTAACAAAAAGACAGTTATTTATCTTGATTATGGACACACCCGTTTACATCTTAATTTCCGTATGAATCTGCACTTTTCACTGATGATGAACATTGGTCTCCAATCTCCATTCCTTCTGTTAAGAAGATTGCCTAAGTTCAGGAGTATATGTGATTCCACAAGATGAGCTACAAAGAGTAGAAGAGTTCTTTTGATGTTAACATGATGTCAGTATTATACATCATGCCGTCCATGTTATCTGATGGTGTGCTGTAACTATAAGGATCTTCTCAAATAGGGCAACTGGTTATTTTTAATTATGTGATATGAGCAAATTATGCAAATAAACTTTACAAAAGCTGTAATCTTACTACACTATTGAGTATACTCTGGTAACGTTCTTTCTAATTCTGTGTATTAATTATCTATGCCTTGATTAATGATTATTTTCACGTTTATCTTGGAATGTGCATGTTAGCCTCTCTGTACAAGCAAAAAAACTCCCTAAAAGTAAAAAATAAATAGAAAACAAGGCTGAGACATCCAGAAATACAAAATTCCATATGTCAGAGTAGACTGACCTGTTGGAAATTCTTGCCATCTGCAAGTTGAGGGAATACTTGAAGGTGAGAAGAGAGGAAAACAACTTCTTGGTGTTTCCTCTCCCTGAGCAGTAATCTTCATTCTGAATGAAACTGCATGGGAATAAAGGTGCTCAGACATGCAATGATAGAAGCCAAAAATGATACTTCTATCAAGTAAAAGCTGCTAACTTTAACATAAAATATGATGAGGAATATACAGTGCTTGTATTGCATAATAATGTAAGCCTCCAGAATTTCCTTTTCATACAAAAAACACCGTGGTTTTACAGAAGTTATGTAGTTACTTCTGGATACATTCTTGATGGAAACTGATCAGAGGATTCCCACTCCAGTGAACTGCAACTCCTGTGCTGCACCTCAGGTTGAGAGCACAATCCACTTTTCTTCAACTTGCTGAAATCCATATGTTAGTATTGCATTTCCACACGCTTTCTTTTTAGCTTCTTCCTGGAATCTACTTGTTTCTCATCAGCAAAAGATAAGAATCTTTGGATTTGCACAGAAAGTGGCCTTTTCTGTTGATCTGGTGCTGATTCGTGGTTATGGCGTTTCTTGAATTCCTGTGAAATCTTGTAGAAATGTAGAAGCAGGGCGACAAAGCATGCAAATCCACACATGGTGAAAAGACCCCTAAAGCTCCGCAGCTGAAATTCGGCTGGTTCCTCAGAGCTTGTTCGACTACAGTTTCTGGTATTCAGATATTTGTTGCGTATCTTTTGAAGTTCACCACTGTCTGATAATGTCAAGACTGCTGTGGTTATGTCTGTGGCTAAAGGTGAGTCTCTTGGAAATGCCTGCATAGTAAAGAGAAGTACCTTACATCTGATATCAACCAAAAAAGACATGGAACCATTCTGCTTTTGCAACTTGACCAAAAAAAGCTTGTGGTTTGAAAACCACAGCAGGAAAACCACTCTTATACAATTTCAAACTTTATTTTGCATCCAAGTTAACTAAAATCCAAAAAATTGTGGTTTTCTTGCAGAGTTCTGAAAAATATAGAGCACATGTCGATCAATAAGAATAACAGAGGACTTGGCAGAAGGTACGTATAATACGTTTTCAGGTGAAAACAGGAAAACATTTCCTAGTATATAGGTAGTTTAAGTTACTCACAAATCCCCATCCACTTCTTGTTAACTCTTGCCCAACGACTTGGAACTTGCAGTTATTAGAGAGAAACAAATCAAGATACGGGCGCTCATCAACAATTGCAACAACCCTTCCATGCTGAAGTGCATCTGCGTATTCTTCGGCTGAGCCAAGAGCAATAAGCCTAGATCTAGCAATGTTCAGTTCCTGAACTAAATAGTTTTCAACAAAAGAGCCTACTTGGTACCCTATACGACCACTGGTTCTGATCAGTGATTCGATTCCTGTAATAGATGGAGCTAACTGCTGCACAGTGAGGATTGATGTGAAGCTTGCAGTGTAGCTTGATGTGATTATTAAAACCACAAACAACCAGAAAAACAGTACCATCCTGCCAAGTGTGCTCACAGTATTTTCTCCTGAAATGCAATTAAAGCGCAGAGTGAAATGGATCAAGGCTGCAGTAGTTATACCTTCACTACTTTTAATGGGAAATACTTACTCTGAGAAAAAGATATAGTTGAGAATGCAAACCTGCAGGGTTAAGAAAAAGGAAGGATATAAGATGTAGATACATTCTAAGGATGCTCGTAACAAAATAACTCTTGGCCGCATGGCCTGAATTTTCCCAATCAGGCTAATTACATTGGCTCAAGTCAACAGAATTGACAACTAACTCGTAGAAGGGGAGTGAGAGATAATTGGTTACCACAAAACTGTAATAATCTGCTCCTTTGGTGTGCCACGAAACTCATCGTTCACTCCGCGTTCGAGGATCCAGACCACTAATCCAACAATGAGGAAAACTGCCCAAGTTGCCAACCACATCCACGCAGTAAATGGCCTCGTGAAAACCCAAGGGCCATTCATTGTTTTGACTGGCACCACAACATCGAGCCCAGAGTCTATGTAAGGCTGAGTAAAGTCAGCAATCTTAGTCCGGCTGGGAACCATTGCAATATCACCAACAGCTGCATCAAACACCTAAAACAAACCCAGTTGTATAGCAATTTAGAGCAAATAAATATTATGCACTAAGTACAACTGATACTTACACCGGATGCAACATTATTAACAAGCTCTCCGTAATTTGGATTCTTCTGGCCGTCTCCAAACAGAATGAACTTATGTGGTACTTCATATTGAAGTAATTTTATTGCAGCAAGAAACACATCAATGCAATAACCATGTATTTCATTACTACTTTGATTCTTCGAGACAAATGCTGTGTAGCTGACCCTGTTTGGAACTCCAATCTTCAACTCTCTAACATTGTGTGGGAAAACCCATCCCCGTGGCCTAACTGTCGTGTGACCAGGCCAAAGAACATCAGATATTTGTTGGGTTGCACTTGAACGGTTCGGCGGTTTAGCATAAAGAGTCTCTGGAGGTAGAACAGAAAGGCCAGAATAGTTGCTCCAGAAACCTATTTGCATGTAACCCTGCCCAACTGCATTGAGGATTTCAAATGCTGGGCGTCTCACGGATCTATCAGAAGTGAATGCAATTTCACCAGTCAACCCTGTCATATTGGTATGTAATATATTGTCAAGAAGTTTCTCCCCTCCATCAAATATGCTCATGGCATTAAGGTCCAGGAAGCTTTCTCGAAAGCCCACCAAATTTGAGTCATTCGAGAAAGAGATTTCACCACCTTGATCCAGAAATCTTTTGACTGCTTTAGCGATAATCCAGACAGTATCATAAGCATACAAGCCGTAAGGATTCAAACCAATTGAGTCATTGCTCAATTGTTTCCATCGAGATACGAATGCCCTTTTCTGCTCAGAATCTGGAATGTGGGGCCGGACGGTGAGAACTCCTTGTATGGATTTGGCAACTTGTCTAGAAACAGTGGTGGAATCTAACAAATTAGACAGCCAAGCAGTGGCAATCCAAACATATCCTTTTGACATCATTCCAAGTTCCTGTGCAACATCAAAGACCTGAGTACCAAGTGCAACAAAAGTGTTAACAATTATTACTCGTGACTCCATCAGTGAGATCTTGATTAATTCGTTCCTGATCTCTTCACGAGAAATGTCGACTTCCTGAGAAAGTATGGCCGTGTAACAAATTTTAGAGCGTCTCTCTGCAAGCTTAATGCTTAGAGCTAATATGCTGCCTACATGCTGCTGGCTATAAAGCGCTATCACCTCTCTATAACCAAAATATCTAACCACATCAGCCACAGCCTCCATTTGGAAAAGGTCATTAGGTGCAGTTTGAATGAAGTATGGGTACTGAAGGGATGAAAGAGCTGGACGCAACGCAGTAAATGATAACATTGGTACATGGAGTTCAGTCCCAAGTAGGGACAAGATTTGAGCCATTTCTGACACTTGTGGTCCTATTATCGCTACTGTTTCAGCCTCCATGTACTTCAACCCTGAAGAGAGGTGTTAGATGCCTTTTTAGCAACAGCTTTAGCTGCATGTGATCATACTAATACGAATTTCTATCCGCATGTGTGTCACATAATCGACAATATGAGAGCAAAAATCAAAAATCAGAAAGAAGAAGAAAAGTGAATAAGTACAGCAGTAGAGACTAGAGAGATTGATAAACAATACCTCCAATGATGCTAGAAAAGCCACTGAAGTTTGAATCATGTATGGTGAGAACTAGTTTGCTCCCGCCAAGAATGCTAGGATCCGAATTTATATCTTCAACTGCAGCATTCATCCCGATCTTTGACACTCTCCCATTAAGACTGCTAAGCGTGAATATGGCACCAATATTCACAACATCCGGCCTCGAATGCCCTATGCACAACCCCCAAACACATAGAAAAGTTAAAGCCACTGCGATTCTGGATAACATCACGTGTAAATTGACGCCAACTAGTACAGACGCACTACATGCCAGGATCATTGTATGATCCTATTAGGAACTGAATAACTATCCAACAGACTTAACTACGAAATTTAGACTTATAATATGCTAATTAATCTATGTAAAAGTTTAGGACTTGAGCCATATTGATGCAAGTGATTATCACGGAATCTAGCATGAGTAAAGATGACAATAATAGCAAAATTAAGGTTGGAGTTTAGAATCAAATGCTCAAGAGACAAGGGTAAGCAAAGGTGAAACAAACATTATAAAACTAATATCAACCAAAGAAAGAATCAGCCCCAATCAGAAGCAGAAATAAAAAAAACTGAATCTTCTGACTCAAAAGTTCCAGCAGAGCGATATACCATATAAAAAAAAAACTGAAACTTGATTCATGTGACAGCAAACTATTAAGAAAGTACCAAAAGCTTCAACCCCAAAATTCTACAAAATTATGAACAAATACTAAACACAAAAATGAAACTTCAGGAGTAAAATGCCCTCTGGCTTACTGACTGACCTACGGGAAACTGCTGCTGGCATGTCAAGAAGAGAACGACTACTTGAAATTGAGAGAAAAGGGTAATATAATTTCTGGGGTTTTCCGATAATGCGCCTCATTCCGATCATTTGATGAGCAATCGGAGTTCGGAGATAGCTGAAGCACATGTATGTTTATGTTGTATTTTGAACTGGCAATTTTATTTAGTGCCGCCGAGTTCGGACTTGGTTCGCTGAAAACTTAAAAAACAGAAAGAACTGAGATTGGACTGTTGCTTCACATATAAAATTTAACTAGAATTCTGAACATTTTGGCACTTTTCCATATATTTTTTCTCTTTATTTTATGTTTTTGTTATATTATTTTGTAAAAATAAATTTAAGTTATAAGCTAATAAATCTTTTCAAAAAAAAATTTTCCATATAAGAATTTGATCAAATTATGTAATTTCTGATTATTTTTTAGAAATAAAAAGTTGTTGAATAATATTCATTATTAGTGTCAAAACATATAGATATTAACAGAGAGATTGTTTTGGAAAATCATAAAACAAAATTAAAACGGCAAATCTAACATATTATACTCTATTCTTACACTAATCATTTACCAACTATTTTATTATAAGCGTATTTTCAAAAATTAAGAGGATGAAAATAAGAGAAAGGAAATGAGAAATTTGGTAGATTGAAAGAGTGGTAAGGAACATGGATTGTATATTTGCAAGTTAATTGTTTACCTTGCAAATAGTTATTTAGCTACTTGTATATATACTATATACTATTATAATATAATATATACTAGGTGTAAAGTAATTTCGTTCATTGCATCCATACACGCTTAGCTACTCGTATTCAACATGTATAGAGACACAACAACCAATATAATTTAAAAGCAGGATGAGATAATACCCAAGCCAGGAATGATGTATGAATCTGATATTGAATACTGAAAATCCTCGTTCGAATCATGCCACGGATCCGTGATGAATTCACAAGTCGAATTCTATCACCAAAAACCAACTCAAATTCAAGAATTGGAACTTGCGCACTAACTTAGCTATGAAGTGCATAGAGTGTATTCGAATACGTAAAATTCTGGATGAAAACAAATTAGAGCGAAAGTCGTTTTAATACGAAGAAAATAAAATCGGGAAACTTTTCCCGCATGAGTGCGAACTGCACTCCCTTGTATTTCGCAGGGTATGACACTATGTTCATAATAAAAATCCATTAATGATGGTTACGAAATAATGAGCTCCATAAAATGAAGGAATTTTAAGTCGCACTCCCCTGCATGCATGCATGGGTGGCTGGCACAGATGAGTGCGATCAGCACTCTCCTGCATTTGGCGATGCAGTATGTTGTCCTAGCTTTGACACAGATCTTTGGACCGACTTTCGGCTTCGACTCTGACGGTTGTACGTGCACCGTGCCTTGGATCCTTGCCTTCGAAATACGCTAGCAAAAACGCTCTTTTAAGTGTAGATGCCATCAAAATCACAAGCATACCTACAAATACGAACAGAACACGAAACACGTAAACACGCCAACAAATACACAAACTTGAGAACAATTGTAGACAAAAGCAAGCTAAAAACTATAAAGGACCAGATGAACGATAAAATATTGCGTCATTTTCAAAATCACATTATTTCAACAGTGTTGTGAAATTGTTGATCAATTATCTCTTCACGTAAGCACCGATTTGATGTCCCAGATCATTATATAAATTGAGTTAACTTTAACAATTAACGTTGATACACCAACCAATGTTGTTAATCAACCATCAAATATGATATTCAAAGCAACCTTAGTGTCTGAGAATGAACTCAATTGAAACACGGGTGCCTATGGCAACTCACGATCTTAGCACTGTCACGGTTACAAACCGACTCAGAGTATCCTTGGCAATGTCAACAATGATGTTGTTCACAATTGTAGCTATCTTGACTCTAGATAGAAATTGGTGGAGTGGGTTTATTCGAGTAGTATGCAACCTATAAATAGGAATAAATGAAATATCTGGCAATGATTTTGCAAGTCGGAGACTTGTAACATGCCTAGTTAGGTTGTTAATCCAAATTATGGTATACTCGCTTGATCCACGCCCTATGAATGTGCTACATTTGTCTGACTCGATCATCATTTAGTATATATAAAACCGCAACATAATAAACTTAAAATTTATATATATATATATATCTAGCTGATCAACCCTATTTATATATCGTGTGTTGTTGTCTAAGCGGCGAATTCTCCTAT
>JAYMSL010000526.1:0-23494 GCA_036897195.1 Plantago coronopus
GGCAGTGCTTAGTTAGATAATGTTCTTGTTTGCCAGGTTTCTTTCATTGTAATTGTGATAGACAATCCAGAAACAGAATAACTTTGAGTTGAACTCTTCATCTACAGTCGATGAGATTGAGTGCAGTCCGTGTTATGTCTTCAACGATAAGATTGAAGATAAACATCGACATAAGTAACAGTAACACAAATATATAGGCTACAGCCGTGGTTACCGCTCTAGCATCTCAAAACCCGAGTATTAGATATAAGAGTGACACTCTGCTTCAAGAAACAGAGTATCCTCTGTTTCCTCAACTCTTTACATAGCCATGTTTCACCATCAAGCTTCGCGCGCAGTCCGTGTTATGTCTTGAAAGATAAGATAGAAGATAAACATGACAAAAGTAACAGTAACACAAATATATAGGCTACGGCCGTGGTTACCGCTCTAGCATCTCAAAACTCGAGTATTAGATATAAAAATGAACACTCTGCTTCAAGAAACAGAGTATCCTCTGTTTCCTCAACTCTTTACATAGCCATGTTTCACCATCAAGCCGAACCAAATCTACTTTTCTTAATGTTCCATTAGGAGCCTTGAGGATAACCTTATCAGGCAGGTTCCCTCTGTATTTTCTAATTAAACTTGCCGGAATTTTCAGTAAAATACAATTGATGAAGTATATAATTGAAATTTAAAAATTCTAAACTCTATATTCACGTCGGATATGACTCTTAATGAGTCGAGTCGTTCGTGAAAAAGCTCGGATCGAGATCGAGATCAGTCAACGAAGCTTGCTCACGAGCATACTTGGTTGGACTTCGATCGAGCACGGTCACTAAACGATATGATCGACTGCACGATCACCAAATAATATGATTATTTTGTTGATACTTTACATAATGGTTAGATAGAAGTATGCAACTCGAGACTTTTGAAGTTGGATTTGTTAACTATTAAGCATTATTTTAAAAATCAAGTATGTTATATATTTTGAATTTTTGGACCATACACCTCTAAAATTACATGTCTCGAGGTTTTAGTGAATGTTTTGATATATTTTTAGATAGTTTTATTATGTCTAATTTTCGAATAAATGAACATATTTTCTACTTCTACCAATCCGTGCTAGCACCTAGCAGGCACAACTACCCGAATGCTCGCGAGCAATACAATTTTTTTAGGAACCGATTACGATCACGATTTTATGCGGCTCGAAGAGCATGAGCCGATCATTATCAGGTCTAAGGCCTAAAATTGTAACGATCTTTCTTCCCATTAAACCAAATCTCGGCTAGGTTCGACCGGTGATAAGCATATGACGAAAGTGCCCATGGAAACTTGAGGCAAAGAACAATCGGGGGCAAACCTGTCACTCCACCACCGTCATTGAGATTGATTATTCAAGCACCTATGAGACCTATCCAATTCCGGTAATATTAATCGCCAAGTCTTCTTCTTCTTCTTCCTCAGAAAATCGAATTTCTCCAGGTAAATTTGAATTATCATCTGGAAAATCAACAAAGCATGAGAAGTGGCGGAGAGACAAAAATCGTCCAGGAATTGATCCTGTACGCCGCCAGCGCTGCCATCAGTTGCCTGGTGTTATTCGTCGGCCTGAAGCATTTGGACCCTAACCGTGAAGCCTCAAAGAAAGCCCTCGAGCATAAGAAGGAGATTGCCAAGCGTTTAGGCCGTCCCTTGATTCAAACTAATCCCTATGAGGTACTATGCCTTTGCCCTAATTTTGCTACATGTTTCTTGTTTGTTTCAGTTAACATTACTATGCCGGAGCTTTCTTAATCAGCTTTGTTAGTGTTCGCTAATGATTGCGGATTGCCTAAACACCTGTGATTAATGATTATCGTCACTGAAAGATATTAGTTATGTACGACACTTTGTTTTTTCCCCCTAAATTTAATGTAGGCGGTGATGAACTTCGGAATCTACCATTGGAGTATGTGATATTGTTTTTTTTTTTTGAAACAGCCAAAGAATATATATAAGATTAAGAGGAAGATAATTACAAAGAGAACAGGCCATCAGTTATGGATATAGTTACTCTGAGCTATCAATTAAGTAATAAAGATATGGATATGGATATGAATTTCATGAATTTTGGACCTGCAGAACTTATAACATGTACCGTTGCTATGAATATCATGAATTTTGCGTCTTTTAAACTTTCATGTTTCAACACATACCTTCATGAGTTTTGTATAATCATGCTGATGCCAAACATGTCTTTTATGTAAAATTGTGTTATTCTCAGCGTGTTTCGTGCTTTTGGTGATTCTTTTATTGAAATAAGTTGTTTCTTTTTGCTCTGACATTGCAATATTTCTCTAGGTACCTGACATTGATGTTATGTTAAAGTAACTTAATGTTTAATCAATTTGCCTTGGGATATTTTTTGTGTTTCTAACTATTAGTCTGCACTTTTTTGTAATAGGATGTCATTGCTTGCGATGTAGTCAACCCTGACCACATTGATGTGAAATTTGAGTCGATTGGAGGATTGGATGCCACTAAACAAGCATTGTATGAATTAGTGATCCTTCCACTACGAAGACCTGAGCTGTTTTCTCGCGGGAAGCTACTTTGTCCACAGAAAGGTGTTTTGTTGTACGGACCACCTGGAACTGGGAAGACAATGCTTGCCAAAGCAATTGCGAGAGAGTCAGGAGCTGTTTTTATCAATGTGAGGATAGCAAATTTAATGAGTAAATGGTTTGGCGATGCACAAAAATTAGGTGAGTATTAATGCATCTCAACATTTTAGTTCATTCTTGTTTAGTTTTCTGGATTGTGAAAAAAAAGGTCCTGGTGCCTTGAGCTTATCATCCCTTATCCATGAATGGTGGCCTGGTGAAGGGGATATAATCAGCATGTACCTTGCTTTGTTGTTTGTTGAATAAATAATGAGAAATTCTTGTGGTGCAGTCAGGCTATACTTTTCTATTGTAGTAATCAATGATGAAAGTTTAAGTTGTAATAGTAGAAAAGGAGTTGATACTTCATAAGAAGAGACTAATCTGCTCTGTTCATTCTCAACTCTTGTAAAAAGTTTCCATGTGATGTTTGGTAAATCTAATCTATTATTCTTTAAAGGTGCTTAAGTTATGTCCATGACATATTATAATTGTTTTATTTTTTATGCTTTTGCAGTGGCTGCAGTGTTCAGCCTGGCCAACAAACTCCAGCCAGCTATTATTTTTATTGATGAAGTTGACAGTTTTCTGGGCCAGCGCAAGGCGACAGACCATGAAGCACTAACAAATATGAAGACAGAATTTATGGCTTTGATGGATGGTTTCACGACGGACCGTAAGTAGCTTTTGTAGAAGCATAACTTTGTTCTGTTTTATCGTTTGTGTTTTAACTTTGTTATGTGATCGGTGATTTCATAGCAAGGATATCAGTGACAGTGATTAGTAATATTTCATGTGTAATTCTTTTGTTAGAACATGTGAATAGGTTATAGTATGTTGAGAGCAAAATTTGTTTGTGCAGCACATGCTCGAGTGATGGTGCTGGCTGCAACTAATCGTCCATCAGAACTCGATGAAGCAATTCTGCGGCGTCTACCACAGTCATTTGAAATTGGGTATCCTGATTGTAAGGAGAGGGCTTCTATACTGAAGGTGATATTAAAGGATGAAAAGGTAGAAAATGACATTGATTATGATCGCTTAGCTGGTCTTTGTGAAGGATGCACGGGTTCAGATCTCCTTGAGCTCTGCAAAAAAGCTGCCTATTTTCCGGTCAGGGAGTTGCTGGATGCTGAGAAGAGTGGAAAATTGGCCATGGTAAGTTTTCAGCTGTCTGGTTACTTAGTTATCTATGTTACTGCAACCTCCCTTTAATAACGATCTCACCACTATGGTGATGCAATTGTTTTAGGCAAGGTTTATGGTCGGTTGGTGTAAAGTATACCTACATGTGTTACCATGTTATTTCGTTGTTGAATCAATATCTGCCAATTTCTTCTGCGACTCTTTGTTGAGTCAATATATCTGTCAATTCATTCTGCAGCTCTTTATTATTTGGTTCAGTTTTGATTGCCTGGATTCTGGTTTTTGTACGTTGGTGGTAATGTTGGATATGAATTGTCCGAGAATCTTTTCTGCTAATTTTATTGAATGGAATGCCTTTTGTGTTTCTCCTTTTTTTTTCTTTTTCCTTTTCTAATGTTGCATCCCTCCATTGTGGCGTTGGGTCCAGGTTAAAGATAGAACATCATATTCAATTCTTTAGAAATTATGCGCTATTGCCTGGAGAGTTTCATGTTTATGGGTTTTACATGTTTCCCCTCTATTGGGTTTGGTTTTTTTTCCCCATGCAAAATAAGCTGGTGTTTTGGAGTCGAGCATGAGTTATTGATCTAGTTCAAACTATGTTTTATGCATTTAAAATAACTGTGGATAAGAACAGTTGAGGACTAGTGCAACATATTTACATTTGATGCATTTGCTTGGGGTTATTTTTGTTTTCAGGAGCCTAGGCCTTTATCCCAGGCTGATTTGGAGAGAGTAATCATGACCTCAACAAAGACTAAAGTAGCTGCAAATGAATACACGAGATTAAACTCGCAACCACTATCAGGATGGTCACCAGTTGGAGACTCAGATAATTACCAGGTCCAAGCTGCCATTAATGAGTTATCTAAGATTGTTGTTTCTCGGTTTCTGAACATTCCGTCAGATCAGCAAGATGATTAGTTTTATGCCACATCCTACCCCCTATAGACTAGGTAGACTTCCATCGTCTCTTATATGTTTTTCGAACTACATGTGTAACTTAACCAATGGGCATGCTTATGATTTTGTTATGATATGGGGTGAGAGATTTGATTTAAAAATGCAATATTAGTATATATACATGTCTGGATGCTTATTTATGGTCTCCAATTTTTACGTAACAAGATCTTAATTTTACTAAAATTCATTCATTTACTGTCTTTTGTTTTCTTTACTGACAGGATTTTGATCTTGATTGAACTGAAGGCTTTTAGTATTACCAGGCATTTTATCCATACTCTAAATAGGGTCAGTTTTCACCATGGCATGCTCTGAGTGATATATGAAATTGACTTTTGTCGACTCGTGGTGTTGGTGTGCTACAGTGTTCAGCCGTCTGTGGCCAGCATTTTGAACCACAGTTCTTCAAACAACCTTAGCCCAACCATGTTGTATTTGGAGGTCAATTTTTTGGAGCCGCAGATGCATGTTTGTTCAAAATCTGCCTTCTTGGCTGTAGTTATAGCTGCAGCACTCCGCGAGTGACTTTTTAATCAAGTTTACACTTAATTTGATTGATTCGTTTTTACCTTTTGTTACACGGTCAACTGAGAAAAATTTGTTGGTATTCTTGAGATAAAATGTACAAATTGTGACTATAACGTAGTAGTCTGTAGGAATGGTCTAACAGATAAACCATCATATTAGTAGTATTATTCCATATGCTGGCCTTTTTCCCCTTGGCTTGCCCTCTCCGAATCTTATCCCACTTGAAAGAGATACGGATTGTTTTTGCCGTCTGTTATGTGTGATTCGGTCTATGCTTTTGTGAGTGTTTGGCCAAGTCCGTCGTCCCGATGTTTGCTGGATTGGTTGATGGATTCATTAGGATACATGAGTGACAGTGACCTTGTTAGATGTTGTGTGTGGAACATCTTTGTTTTCATTGAATTTGATCTTGAAGGTTGCCTAGATTGACTTTTATATTGTAAGTGCTTATTAACGTGTAAAAGGAAAACAGGGAGTGCCAGTTCAATGAAATATACCGTTGATGTGCCAGTTTGTTTCATAAAGTTTGCTGCTGGAAAGTAGGTGGGGGATAAAGCGTAATTCGTCCTTTGAAAACATTACACCTTACTCCTTGTCGGGACAGGCATATACCCCTTTTCCTTACGAGACAGTATTGTGAGAGACGTTAGTTATTTCTGATAAGGTATTTCTAGGAAGTTTGTGATGGGACGGAAGTAAAGATTGTTAGTGCTTGATAAAGCTAGTTTCCAAAGTCGTTATAAGTTAGGTTCTGTTCAATTCATCTGAAAATTTCTAAACTGAACGAATTGAACTGAACTGAATTCAAGTATAAATTTGTATTATGCACACTGAAGTGACCTGAACTGAACTGAATTGAACTTAACTAAATTGACCTGAACTGCATTGAACACAACTGGAATTAAAATAAACTGAACAGGTTTTACTCGTCATCTGTTTACTCGTTAAAAATAACGAGCTTCAGTTCGTTTATGATCGCGTTCGAGCCAGGTACAACATGTGGGGTGGTGGTGCAATGTTTTTGGATGTAAAAGGAAAAATATGCATAGTTGGAGTTGGATACACATTGTATCCTGCCTTGATTGTAAGGGAGTCTAACCTCATAAACTTGAGCCCTTTGTGGTGGACATGATTCCCCAGACAAGACACATGTTTGAAAAATGATCATACAATAAATGTCTTGACATTTTCAATCAATAAACAAGAGTTAGAGTTATCGAGTATGACTAATTGTGAAAACTTTATTTACTATTTTAATCCCCACGCAATCTATCCCTGTATTGCACACGGTTTACAAAGATGCCAGGATATTCGAATATGTAATGGTGTGGAAAGCGGGCATGATTAAGTTAGGAGTTTAATTTAGGTTTGGTTCGATTCAATTAATTTTTTTTATCTGAACAGTGAATTGAACTTATTTGAAATTTAAATTTAAATTAAACAAACTTAAGTTGGACTGAACTTATTTGGAGTACAAATTTAAGTCAAACAAACGTGAGTTGAACTAAACTGAACCCAACTCAACTTAACTTAATATAACGGAATTAAAGGTAAATAGAACAAACCATTATATGAAGCTCACACTATAGTTTTACACTAGATAATTTTTAATGATTTATGATGCAAAGAATCGAAAACTAATCCAACTAATCGATCGAGTTTTGACCAGGTAAAGTTTGTTTCTTCATCAATGGTTGACACACATGTGTTGATTATGTTTTTTGCAAAAGTCCTAGCGTATCTGATTTTAAATCACTCAAAATACCTTATACATGTGAGACTTTGAATCTTCTTGTTTTCTTTTATTCTACTCGTACTTAACGGAATTACATATAATATCAGGATAATAAAATATATTGCTTCAATTCCTCAATTAGTGAGAGTATTTATGTTTGGAGATCAACTAAACATGCCCTTTGAATGTTTGAGTATGGTCCTGCTCTACTAAGATATGTAATAGGGGAGAACCAAAATGTCACATGTCCAACCCGATACAAAAGTCGTTGTCTTTCAACTGTATCAGTTGAAAAAAAATTCGGTAAATTTTTTTTTTTGATAGGTGGTTGGTGTGTTGATGATTGCAAACCCATGAACCTAAATATTCGATTTGTTGTACACTTTAAATACTTCATACACCTCTCTTAGTTTTGCAATTTCATTACCGATCCGACAAGTAATTCTGAAAGTAATTTTCTTAGGTGTACAACCACCTACATACACACAAGAACTTTAGGTGTTGTATGATAATCTTATTCAATGCACGGGTTGATTGTAATGATTCGACTAGTTGATTGCGAGTTTGAGATTGTATCCTCCAAACATGTGCCATTACTCAGTATGAGTTGGAGCAACAAAGGTGTTTAAGGCTATGGTCCAAAGATGTGCATGTTTGGGGCTCCTTTTATAGTAATCCCGGCCAAGGAGCCCATATCTCCACCGTGTCATACTTGAATAAACTTGGGAAAGTTAGTGGAGTGTTTGACACTCGGTTAGGAGCTGGGTTAAGCCCCTAACCGAGTGTAATAATAACATTTGTGTTTAACATTAAGTAAGATTAAGATATTTATTCTATTTTTACACACTCAAAAGTTCGATTACTATTCCTGAGTTAAGAAATCCCGATAACTCTAAAATATAACCGAGTGTGGTTCATTCTGTGTAGATGTTTGGTGTTGGCATATGATATGATATCATGTATGGGAGGGATGGAAAGTCAATAGAAATAATGCATGAATCACAATTTGGTGGCATATCTGACAAAGGACTGACATGCCTGCCAGTGCCATATTGGTTCAATCATTTTTGAGTTGCTTCATATATGTCAGACCCTATTTACACGCGCTATTGACATATAATATACACTTCTTCCTTCCTTCACTTTACTCTTAATTAACGTGGATTTAGTTTGAATATGATTGTTAAAGCTCAAGTTTAGCTTTCCATAAGATAAACGAGTCAAGTTCGGACTTTAATTTGTACTCGTTGTACTAACGAGTCGAGTCGGACTCAACTCGATAAAGCTCGTTAACTCGTTAAGGCTCATTGTGTTTATGAATTTGTATTTTGTATATCTATTTTCAATAAATAAGACTCGTTAATAATCGATAATTAAACTCAAGAAAACCTTCTTTTTTTTTGAAACGGCAAAATTTTTGTATTAATTTAAAACGAGCATAAGAGATGCTCATGAACAATTACAAAGAAGTCAAAGACTTCACCAGATCTAACCAAACCTTGATTCAAACATCGACATAAGGCCAAAACCTATATATAACCCAAACCTCACCAACAAGTCCACACCAATTGACAACCCAACCTATTCGACCAGTCACCTGAACCAAAGCTCCAATCTTGAAAACCAACACCCGAACCTGAACCGAAATGCACCTGAACCCGAACCCGAACCTGAACCGAAATGCACCTGAAACTCAAGAAAACTTCATAAAACTTGTTAATTAAGACTCAATAATTTTCGAATCCAAGCTGATTTCTTACTCGTTATCATAATGAACCAAATCAGACTCGATTCGTTTCTTCTTAAGTTCAAACCGAGTATCAGAATAGCTCAACTCATTTACGGAGATGGGTTGATGAACTCATTTAGTCTACGCACATTGTTTGGGTGATTTTATTACTCCATATAGTATGTATATGGAGCTACACGTAGTACGTATTTATCACATTGAAAACAGACTAAAACAGTGGTGGGAAGGGCATAGAAAATGAAATGGAGTCAATTGCGTGCTTATTGAGACCAAAGTACTGAGATTAGAGGGAAAAACAAACAATAAAATTAAATTAAAATGAGATTATTGAAGTAGGAAAAGACTAATTGTTGGTGCAACATCTATATCCGTAACATAGATTATAGAAGATGGATAAACCAACAAGAAACGTTTTTTTAGTTTAAAGTAGATATACATAGCGTGCATGAATTCTGGTAAGTAAGTTATTACTGGTAAGGTAAGTAATCTCCAAACTCCAAGGACCTAGACATATGTAGTTACATCGTATATGGACTTGGTCATCAATATATCTTAAGCAAAATTTCATTTCTGATACTTCTCATTATTCACTTGGACCTTATACGCAATTCTATACATACACAACAAATAGACATACTATTTTATTTTTTTAACTATGTCTCAAACGTTCATTTTCAAAATTCAATTTCGATTACTATTCCTGGATTCCTTAGCCGAGTTCGCTTAACGCAATTCCGAATTATATTTTATAAGTTTTCATCACTCCCCAAAACTTGCACTTGCGCCCGACCTGTCTGGAACCCACAGATGGCTCGTCCAACACTCCCCAAAGACTTGTACCAGACATGTATAGAACTCGTCCAACACCCACACCCTACTCGTTCAAAACTCACACCCGCACACGAAAATCTATGAATTGAATTAAATTGAATTAAAATGTACCACTCATTACAAGTATGAATTTCAACTGTGTAAATTTTAAATTAAACTGAACAAAACTGAATTTAAAGTGGATTGAATCAATTGTTTATTAGAAATAGTCCGATGAGGTAGTATGAAAAGCAGTATCATACAAGGTACAAACAAAGAAAACCTATCCAATGAGAGTAAGGTAGTGTTTGCTATTGCTTAAAAAAACACTTCTCTGCTTATGGAAAAAGAAAATCAGAATTGTAGTGTTTTATTTCACAACTTCTGCTTTTGCTTCTATAAAAAAAAGCAGGTAACTGCTGCTTTTTAGAAGCAGTCCAAAGCTTATTTTTTCTTGCTTAAAGCACTCCAGACTGCTTTTTTTCCTTAATTAGCAAACACCTACCACTTTTTATTAAAATCACTTTTGTACCACTTTAAGCAAAAACAGGTTAAATTTTTTTTCTGAAAATCAATGACAAACGCTCACTAAAGTAAATATCTGAATGGATTGAAACCGGGTGTGAGATGGATGATACCAGAAATTGAACTTTTATGAAGGCAAGGCACACATGTCAAACTTGATCTGCATAATTCCAAATCCGGAGTCTCCAGAGTAGTACTACAACAAGTCATACAAGAAGTGCCATATTTCAATATGAAAATGTCAAACACACGCTCTATTTCTCTCTTTTCATTATTTGACCATCAGTCTTAATTAATTAATTAATATCTAATCTAAACCACCTTTTCTCCTATAGCTAGCCGGCTTATTCTCCATTCTTTCACACTTTAATTCATATATACCATACTACTATGTCAATTTGTCAATGTTCGCCATAAATCCATGACCGGATAATCTCACTAGCATCACTTGCATTCATTCGGGAATTATTAGGGGCCTCTCATAATTAATGATAATTAGCTACTTTTTTAATCCATATTAATATTTGGATGCATGAATACAAATTACTAATGTTTTTTTGAAACGACAAATTTTTTATTAAGGTATAAATATGAATATGTAAATGACTGGGTTAAACATCAATTGCCTCACCCATACTAGTGTTAAATTGATTTGCACTGACACCGTCCCACAAAACTTTATCCACTAGAATTAGTACGTTTAAGAAAAATGAATTAAAGTAATTGAGTAAATGAAAAAGTAAGTGGGACGGGGTAGGTTAATTTTTTTTGATACATAAATAATATTGGTGTTAAAATAATCTTTTTGTGTATATGATAGCTTTCTTATTTGGTAATAGGTAAAGTTTTGTGAAACATCTTAAAATGGAAAGTGTGTAAAAGTTTTGTGGGACGGAAAGAGTATATATCGTTATATAAAAGGCAAATTGTAGTAAATTTTTCTCAAGCATTATACACTTATATGAGAAATATTGGGAGAGACCACATGTTTTACTTATGAATAGCTTACATCAGTTATTCAGAAACAAAGCACGTGATCTTTTGTTGAAAAACCACTGGTAGTCTTCATTCTCAACAATTAGTATACTTATATTAACACAGTGCATCTTTCTTTTATTTCGAAAACCATAAATTAGATTTCAAAGGTTAAGCGTATTTGGTTCACACAAAATACATTAGTGTTATTTTATAATATACATCAAACATTTTACCATCTACACCAATTGTATAGAATGGTGTGGTCTTTCCCAACAAATAGCTGTTGTGACTTGTGAGATCACATATCACCTACTGAGTTGACAAAGTGGTGAGATTGCGGTCCGCTCGAGGTTGGGGCGTTACAGATTTTCACTGGCGTTAAAGTACTGATAGTCGGTGAAAAGCTAAAACAGGCCATACTTAAGAGTCCACGGTTTCAACTATCAGAATGAAGATTTGTCGGTATGCATCCATAACTTTCTTTTTTACGTTAAAGAAAATGAGTTTTCACATTTATATTTATTTTGAGATATTTAAAACACTCAAAAAGTAAACTAAATTTATTTAGTGTGCAACCTTTTTTTTTCTATAAAAATAGAAAAACACACTTATCTGACAATTCAACTTTTTTTTTTTTGAGATATACTATTATAATTACAATGGTTTTACAAATTTCTAACTAATAATCAACGTAATGCTCTCAAAGCCTCAATATAGAGGAAATAATCACCCATTGCGGGGATCGAACCCATGACCTTTTGAATCAGGGATGTCTCAGCTAACCACCACTCGGCTACAATTCAACTTTTATTTTAATTGTACTAAAAAGAAAACTTTTATTTTAGTTGGAATTTAGTAATAAAATAAATATGGAAATAAAAGGATATTGAATCTATTTGAGAATATCTAGCAATAGTAATGTTTGTGGGTGATATAATTTGGCACACAAAATTGGAAACAACGGTATTATTATTGTCATTTGTCCCAATTAACAAATTATCCGATTTTGTTTCCTTATTACAAGAGCTGTTAGTTTCATAAATTAAATCCAAATGAAAGCTACAACTTCCATATGCCAAAACTAAACAAAAAGAAAATAAAAATTATTGTCATATCTCCCCCGTGGGTCCTATTATTCGGCTCACAGTTTTTGAATTTATATAACTTTTCCTATTTTAACAAATAGTAATATCATTTGTTGTATTCAGAATCTCGTAATACTCTGACCAATAAGTCGGGAATTGAATTAAGTAAATGCGTAACTATTATTAATCCTCTTCTTCGCGCTTCGAAATAGAATCTCATAAAAATTGTAAATTGCAATTATTCCTTATTCCAACCTAAATTCCGCCAGCTTTTATAAATATCAAAACACACCCAGACCAGATCATTCCTTGCACAATTTGATTCTTTTTTTTTCAATTTTTTAATTTTATTCAATTCGGAAAAAAAGAACCCCTTTTTCTCCGAATCATCATCTTCTTCATCATCTTCTTCAACAATCCACCTTTTCAAACTTGTTACAGATGATATAAGGATCATGATTCCATCTTCTCTCTCTCACTAAACCTTCTCCCTGGCCTTTAATTGATTACTCATCAATTGCTAGTACTTCTCCACCATGTTTCTCGCAAATCTCACTTTACTGCTTTTTGCAGTCACTTTTCTGGTGTTTTCGCTCAAATTCCTCTCCAGGACGGGCATCTTGTGGTCTCTGAAGCGGAAATGGCTGTCCCTGGTCGACAAGTGCTACGTTTACCAGTTCTACAAGGTCCCCAAATTCAACAACAACATGCAGGAGAATCAGTTGTATCGGAAAGTGTACGCTTATTTGAATTCGCTCCCCACAGTCGACGATTCCGATTGCGCTAACCTCTTCTCCGGTCCCAAATCGGCCGAAATCAACATCACTCCCGACGAGAATCAGCCGATCGTCGACAAATTCCTCGGCGCGAGAGTCCACTGGAGGATCGAGAAGAGTGAAACGGAGACGGAGTCGTTGGTTCTGAAGATCAGGAAAGAGGATAAACGGAGAATTCTGGTACAGTATTTACAGCATATTCACCACATGTTCGATGAAATTGAGCAGAAGAGCAACAAGGAGTTGAGACTGTTCGTCAACGTGGAGAACGAGGTTCAGCGAAACGGACGGTGGAGATCGACTCCGTTTACTCATCCGGCGACAATGGAGACGATCGTGATGGACGCGGATCTGAAAACGAGAATTAAATCCGATTTGGAAAACTTTTTCAAGTCCAGGCAGTATTATCACCGGTTAGGGCGTGTTTGGAAGCGAAGCTACTTGCTGTACGGGTCCGCCGGTACCGGCAAGTCCACCTTCATCGCCGCCATGGCCAAATTCCTCGGATACGATATCTACGAAATCAACCTTCACAAAGTCGAAAACGATTCCGATCTCCAGTACCTTCTTCTCCAAACAACAAACAAGTCCTTACTGGTTGTGGAAGATCTGGACCGTTACTTCCAGGAGAAGTCATCGTCATCGACGGCTGTCAGCACCTCCGGGATTCTCAATTTCATGGACGGACTATTCTCGTGCTGTGGGGAAGAACGGGTCATGGTTTTTACCGTCAACAGTAAAGAAAATATCGACCCGGATATTTTACGGCCGGGTCGAATCGACGTGCATATTAACTTTCCGTTATGCGATTTCACGGCGTTTAAGACCTTGGCCAGCAGTCATCTGGGGTTGAAGGATCATAAGCTGTTTCCCCAGGTGGAAGAGATTTTCCAGACCGGGGCCAGTTTGAGCCCGGCCGAGATTTGCGAACTTATGATTTCGAACCGGACTTCGCCTAGCCGGGCGCTTAAGACGGTTATTACTGCTTTGCAAGGGAATTTGGCTAGCCGGGTTAGGGGGCAGCTGGTCAGGGCAGGGTCGAGTAGGGCGGCGGATGAGTCGGGTGAAATCGGGTTGAAAGAAGGGCCGGGCGGGATACATCCGATTAAAGAGATCAAGAGCTTGTACGGGTTTTTAAGGGCGAAGAGTAGCAGAAAGGCTTCTCTGGACTTTGATGTGCATGATAGGGAGAATTTGGCCTTGGCTCCAATTGTGAGCTGAGTTTAGGTTTAGGTCAGGCTTTCAAATTGGGAGCATGATTTGTATACTTTTCTCTTTTATTTTTAGTTGTCATTTTATTTAAGGTATCATGTTAGAACTTAGAACAGTGTTTAAGATGTAGAGGATTAAGATGTTTGCATAATATTTAGCATGTAAAAAGAGTTTTGAGTGTCTGATTCTTTGTAGATGGGCTTTTTTATGCAATATAGTTTTAGTAGATTCTTGCAATATTGGTTGGTTGTTTCATCACTTTTATGTAATATGTACACATCATTCTTATATATACTCTCAATTCTATTTGATGATGCCCGACTTTAATTAACATCGTTGATCTATCACATATATGTGAGCGACATGTGTAATGGGGAATGATACGACGAGTATGAATATGTCTTGACTACGCACCAAGCGAATGGAACGTTCGAACTGTATTACTAAGGGGTTTCATTATGACCAAACCACTTGAAATGGTCTAGCTTCGGATCTGAGTAGGACTGGCCAAGGTTCAAATAGGTCTTGTGGAACCTGCCACTTCGCGACCAAAGTATGACCTTCGCCCGGTGACATCCTCTGACTAAAATATGTAGTGAGCAGATCATGACGAGTAGTGAGGTTATATCCGGTCACGTGCTCCAAACATGCCAGCGGACTTGGTTATGTGTGTCAGAAGGTGATTGGCCCGATCATTTGATATTATCAGAGACTTGTAACCTGGCCAAAATCTATAGATAGGAGCTCACCCACATCATCAATGGTAAATCCTTTCACATTTATTACTTTGATAACCTCGGAGCCCTCAAACCAAAGCTATTATGATATTAAGTCTATTCTCGGGTTGTCTAAGGCAGACCAGTGGTGAGAGCTAACCCCTTCCGTTTGTATTTCAGGAAAAGAGCCTCACGTAGTATATGATACGAGGATGAAACTTGGACCTAAAACACTTACTTAGTTATAGAGATGAGGTCTAAATTGAGAGTTTGAGACGGATAAGAAATACTTTTTTTTAAAAAAATATTTGCAATTAATTTCACAAACTTCTAGTCTTTATTGACCCAAATCTCCTATTCCTTCATTTAGGCTTTATTTTTTTAAAATTTAAGTTCAGATCCATTCAACTCAGATTAATTCAGATTTGGTTAGTTCAAATTTATATTTTAATTAAGATCAATTTAGTTAAGTTAGTTTAGTTCTGAAATCTTCACTAACTTATTAAAATAAAAATAATCACTCATTTCAAAAATTCGAAAGACTTTGTTGAAAACATGCTAAAATTTTCAATATGAGAAATGCTCATTCGATTACGGGGGCTGACGTATGTATTTCTGTTGCGTTGAAAACATGTTCTCTCTCCTGAAGCTAACTGTGTGATCGCATTTTGCCTCGATTACTCAGGTCAGCACATCCATCTCTCCAACTGCTTCTTAGTAAGTTAATTTCACAGCAGTATTTCTAGCATCAGATTGCGCCCGTTCATTTCCGATTCATCATTTTAGGGTTCATATTCCTAATACTCCATTGCTTCTCTCTATTTATTTAAATCAGAAATTTTTAGAAGTTTGGAATCTGATCTGTTTTCCGCACACAGTGTTTGGAACTTGAGCAGCTAGTGGATTTTGTTCCCGGTGGTATATCTGATTAGGACTTGGATCCAATTTGAGCTCAATTTCAGCAATGGTGAAGTTTTACTACTTGTGTATCCTTGTTTTCTGTTTATTTTTTCTCTTGTTAGGATTTTGCTGAAGAATATGTTCTGTGTTGCAGAATTTTATAATTGGAGCTTTCAAGCCAGCTTGCAATGTTTCGGTTACATTTTCAGATGGAAAATCTAGGAAGCAGGTGTGTTTTTCGAAATACTTTATTAGTTCTCTGCAGATGTTAATATGCATGTTTGTTGGAAAAACATTAGCAAGCTACTCCATGCTTGAGGATATTCTCATGTCATGTTCTTCTGCAATGCTTGTGAACTCGATACTGTGTAATAACCTAGACCTACAGAGAGTAGTTACCAATCAGGGGGAAATCTCTTAATTGAAGTCAAACGAATAGAATACTTTGCTTTAGACTTGAAGCTCTTTGAGCAATTATATTGCATGAATAACTAACACTTGTAAGCCAATTTCATCATTGCTTAGTAGTACTACTTACAGAGCAAAATGGTCAATGAACTGTGATGCTGTTGGTGTGATTTTCCAGTTGTAATGTAAGGGATGGAGTTAAAATCACGGTCCTTGTTGTCTATTGGTGAAAGTGAATTCTTCCAAGCATTCTTGTCAATATTTTCATTAAGCTTTCAACTATATCCATAATTTCATGCCAAATGTTATAATAGGTCCCATTGAAGAAGGAGAATGGTCAAACCATTGTAGCTCCACTCTTTCACAGTCAGGAAACTATATCGGGCAAGGTACTCTCATGATCTTACTGAGGTTGCTGCAAATGCTTTTGATTATATGGAAGTGCTCTAGACAAAGTGATTCTGGGAATCATCTCCGTAGTTGCTTCTCTAAAACAGCTTTCAGCAGTTTTAGTTTTTTTTAAGCGGGTTGAAGCAGGATATGTCTTCTACAAATAGTCGTTTTCTGCTTTATGAATAAACATTAATCATTTTTCAACAATAACTTGCAAGCACTTACTTAAAGACCTGTAATGAGTTCATGTTCTTCTTATTAACCTTGAGAGAGTATGTTTCATGTGCCATCTTTTCAGATATCTATCGAACCAGCTTCGGGGAAAAAGGTGGAACACAACGGCATCAAAGTTGAGCTTCTTGGTCAAATAGGCGAGTTATACATCATCATTCATGTTCATATGCCACGTTAATCTCTTTGATGTAGATTAGAGCTGTTTGCTTCAGATATATTTACAATTTGTCTAGCACAAGTTGTACTATTATGTTGTCACGAATTTATCTTAGATCATTGTATTGTTCTTATAAATTCATCTTAGATCATCATTGTATTTTTCTTGTGGTTTCATATGTTTAAATGAATGACCAATCTGTAAGACTCGCATAGACTGAAAAAGTTCCCTCTGCTTTGTGATAATATCTTTGTGTTTTGCAGAAATGTATCTTGACAGAGGCAACTTCTACGACTTCACTTCCCTAGGTAACTACAATTTTTTTTAAAATCTCATCAGGGGACTATAAATTAGCTGTTTACGTGCAATGTTTGCCCGTGGACACCGTTTTTGATGAATGAGTCTGTTGGTTTCTGATACATGCTTCAAATTTCCATAAATATACGTTATGCATGCTCTTAATTTCGTCTTCTGCTGAGCACGAAGTTTATACCTTCTGACAGTTCATATTTATTATTGTGACTACAGTTCGGGAACTAGATGTTCCTGGAGAAATTTATGAACGGAAAACATTCCCATTCGAATTTTCAACTGTGGAGATGCCATATGAGACATACAATGGAGTAAATGTGCGGCTTAGGTTAGTTTTCTATCTATTGCATAATTTCTGTTGATGAAGATTCAGAATACACATTACAGTATATAACTTAGTACTTGATTAAGGGATTTTGACAATGGTTGGGTGGATTAGCCACTTCACACTTGCAGCTGATACTAGTGGGAAATTTAAAAAAGTGATATACTTATGTGTGTGTATCTAGGTGGGCCAAGTGCAAATTGAGAGGGGGGGGGGGTCGGTGTTCGCAGAAAATTTACGAGTACACCCTGCTGCTATTTACATACGACAATGACATCTGTGTTGTATCCTATGTCATTCTGTTGCTAATGAGATTGTCTATTGCTTTGTTGGTTTTGCTGGCTCTTCTTAGTATATGGTCAATTGATTTTTTTGAATAACAATACCACAACTGTTAAAACTGAAGGCCGGATCATTTTGACACATTATTGCTAATTTATCACTCTAGTATTACAACAAATGATCTAACCAAACTTTGATGCCCCATACATGTTTCTTGAATTCCAGCCACCACTACGTATAGCCTAATTACGTCTAATAAAGTGAGCCCTTCCATCAATATACCTTAACATTATTATACTACTTTCCTTGTTTTGGGCGGCAATGTTTTTAGGACGGAGGGAGTTTACATTATGCAAAAGCCTATGGCTAGCCTCAAATTGAAGAACTTACACATCCAAATGGAGCAACTAATTGTTCCACCAATATTTGGCTTGCCTATGGATTCGGTATACGAAGTTACTAGAGGCATGATGTTGAAGTTGGCAACTTATTTTTGTATACATCTGATATTGATGTGAAAATATAAATTTTCACCTTTTGATCTTATGACCTTTTCTCATTCTATGCCTCTACATTTTTGAGTCATCTCTTACTCTCCGATTTTAGTCCTAAGAACCACCTTATGATTTCTTCTGCTTGTTCCAGGTATGTACTGAAAGTTACAATTAGTCGGGGGTATGCTGGCAGCATCATTGAATACCAAGATTTTGTGGTATAGTCACCTTCTCATTTAGGATAAAAATATCTGCACATTATATTCATCAAATCACTTCATACCTCCGGTTACTTATACTGTATGTTTTTTTGGGGACCTTATTTTCTTGAATCATTGAACTTAGATGTAGTTGGTATTGTTCCAATTGCAACAAGTGAGACAATTCTGTTTTGGTAGCAGTTGGAGTTGATTTGAGAAATGTATTTGCTTCTGTATATTACATGGAAATTTTTCTTCACCACTGCTGTTCTACTTCAAACTTTCTAGGAAATTAATTATCACTAATTTATGATTCACATTTGTCACTTCCATCCTCTATTGAAATTGGAATGACAGTATATGATTTTGATTAATTCTGCTCTTAAAAGCAATCCATATGGCAGGAAGCTCATTCACATATCTTTAATTTATTCCATTGTTATTTCATTGCAATATTTTGGTCAGGACATGATTTTTTAACTGCCATATCCTTTTAATGTTGATCATTCATTTAATTGTTCATGGATCAGGTTCGGAATTATAGCCCTCAGCCACCAATAAACAACAGCATCAAGGTATAGATGTTACTTGTGGTCAATTTCATACGACAGCTTATGAAGCTTATTTCATTATTTGTGCTTGTAGATGGAAGTTGGAATAGAGGACTGCCTTCATATTGAGTTTGAGTACAACAAGAGCAAGTAAGTTTGCTTATGATCTGATATACTCATGTTAACTTTGAGACTGAAGTGAGTCTGATGTTTTGGAAATAGTTTATCTAAAATATGGGTTTCCTGTTTGTTGTTATTACTTCTTTGTTGCGTTTGGTATTCCACGACCTCCAGCTTTATGCACTTGGCCAAATTGTTGTTCTGGCAATTTCCCTGCATGGCTGCACTGCTATACTTTGATAGGTGTTTAATTGTAGGATACTGATTCTTTGCTGGTTAACACTCTTGATATGTAGGTACCATCTGAAAGATGTTATTGTAGGGAAAATATATTTTCTCCTTGTAAGAATAAAGTTAAAAAACATGGATCTTGAGATCAGGCGCAGAGAGTCAACAGGGTCAGGTTCAAACACCCATGTTGAGACAGAGACATTAGCAAAGTATGAACTGATGGATGGAGCACCAGTCAGAGGTATGTAAAGAACTGTTGTTTGTTTTGCTATATTTAGTTGTTTAGTGTTGGCTATTTGATATTTTTGATTCCCAGTTTTCTTCGTAGATTTTTTAATTATAAAGTATAAGTTTGAATCGATTTGATGGAAATTTCTACACATTTACCGTTCGTACAAACTTCTAATGGTGTTTTGTTTAGTTTGATTAATAATGTGAGTTACTTTGTTGAACTCCTTTGACAGGTGAATCGATTCCTATTAGATTATTCCTTAGCCCATATGAGCTAACTCCAACGTATCGTAACATCAACAACAAATTCAGTGTGAAGTACTATTTGAACCTGGTACTTGTCGATGAAGAAGACCGCCGATACTTTAAGCAACAAGAAATAACTTTGAACAGGCTTGAAGATTCATCTTGATACCTTGTGCAGATATTGCTGTTTAGTTATACACTAGATCAAGTCTTGCGAAGAGAACTAGGTTCCGTAAAGGTGAACAGCTTTGTATCTTTGTTATTATGAGTTTGGTCTTTCAGAAAAGCACATGAAACACAAAGTTGTATAGACCACGTATAAACTATGCACATGCATGTGTGGATGCGTCTCCAGATGCTTCTGCCAGCATAAGGAAATAGGGATTGTTCTACTTTTAAGCGTGATCATGGAACCTATTGGCTATTCACCTGTGGGTCATTTCCTTGCTCTGTTCTATTCTTGTATTTTCTATTCCTCGTTCGACTCCTGACCGTGTGCTCAATCTTTTCCTGCATTGATGTTTGATTTTTGCACAGGGAAATAGAGATTGTTTTACTTAAGTGTGATCATGAAACCTATTGGCTATAGCTGTGGGTCAGTTCCTTGCTCTGTTCGGTCTTGTGTTTACCGTTCCCTGTTCGACTCCGCGAACGTGTGCTCAATCTTTTCCTGCATTGATGTTTGATTTTGGCATTGCGAAACTCCGTTCGAGCTCCTCTGATGTAAAATTGATTACGGACTTAATTTAGGTAACAAAACAGGAGTCGGCAACTAATTGAAATTCAGTTAGACTTTCCATATATGGTTAGTTTAAAATTTAGTTTGGATTTCCATATTTAATGTATGGATTTACTTACTGAAGTAGTAATTAGTTTCCGTGTAGGAACTGGAAATTATCATAACTAGTTCACACTAAATCCTATAAATACTATACAAATTAGCAATATTCAAACCCAGTATTATCATATCCCAGCAAACCACAACACTCTCTCTCTCTCTCATTCTTCTCTGATACAAAAAATCAGCATTGCAGCAGTACTACTTGTAAGATGGGTAAGAGGAAGTCTCGGCAGAAGCCAGCACCGAAGAAGAAGCCGGAGAAGCTGGACAAAGAGTTTGCATGTCCCTTCTGCGGCCATACCGCCAGCGTTGAATGCAAAATATACCGCATCGACTTATACGCTACTGCTTCTTGCTTTGTTTGCAACGAAACCTTTTCCACAGCAGCCTCGCACTTGACGGAACCCGTCGATGTCTACAGTGAATGGATCGATGAGTGTCACCGTGTCAACACTATTCAAGAAGAAGAAGAAGATGGAGATGATCACCAAGTTGAAGGCAAAAGAAGAAGAGTCGATGTTACAGAATTAACAGGCTAGGTTCAGATGAGATTCATTGAATTGTAACAGTTTCATTGATGTCGTCTTGATTTTATATACAAGATTCTTGTGAAGTGAATGTATTCTACTACAGAAATTATACAAGTTTTATGTTCTTCTGTTATCAATCTATCTCAGGCTTTCTTGATCATCATCTTTATCAATTTCTTTGCGATTTTTGATAAGTCAGTGAATATGTATACTTGTAGCTTCTTAATCCGGCCAAATTTCAGCTGTGTAGACGAAATATCATTGTTAATTCGATGTTTGGAAAGGGATAATCGTATTTGTGTTTTAAGAACACGCACGTATACGTATATTAACACCGCGAATTGGAAATAACAGAAGCAGGGTCTGATATGTTTGGTACTAGTACTAGTTTCGCTGGTCGATTCACGTTCTTGTTGGATCTCTGCTGATATCCTTTTTCGTGCTTGTTTCGGACGAACTCTTTTCGTATACTGTACTGCTTGCGCTATTACATTAAACAGATTGGGGTTCATACTATACAGACCTTTCAAGAATCAACATAACCTACTAATCAGCCCGATTCAGAACAGTATCAGATGAGATTCATTGATCTGTAATGCTTCTCTGTTTGTAGTAATTTGATTGTTGATGTCGTCTCGATTTTATATGCAAGATTCTTGTGAACTCAATGAACTCTGCTTATGAATTTTGCAAGTCTTATGTTCTTCTGTAGACTGTAAGTCTGTAATCATTCTATCTCAGGCTTTCTTGATCATTATCTTTATCAATTTCTTCAGCGATTCTCAGGTTCAACGTTTTCTAGTATTTTTTCAAGATTCAGTATTATAGCTTCTTGATTCCTCCAAAATTTAAGTCGTGAACACGAAATATAATTCTTAGTCTGATTTTTTTAAGAGATGCATTTATTATAAGGGTGGTGGATTTGTAAAAGAAGCTCGAGTAACACATGAGAGGTCGGTAGTTCGAATCCGGCGGATACATAAGATGGTTATTGTAGATATGTAGTTAGGTGGTTTATATTGGAGTTAATAGCTTGTTGTTTAGATTTTATTGACTTTCAACTGCCCTAAAGTCGTGAGCACGTCATTGCTGAATACCTTCAGCAAGTTTTGCCGCAAAAATAACATAAGTTCTAAAGAGTTTAAACTAAGTCATTACTTGTCATATAATGTAAAAATATTCAACAACTGCCTTAAAAAGAGATATATATATACCATAACCAAATAAGTCACACAAATTACATAAAAAGTTTCCATGTAGTGAAGATTTTTATTCTATAAAAACCTTTCCGGAGAGTTGAAATTATATACTCCATAAAAGGTTCTTTCGAGCCTCTTTATTCATAAGAAACTGCTTTAGTACTCTATTCATGATCATCTTTTTCATTCTTCTCTGGAATATCAACACCTCCTTTGAACTCGAAGAAGAGTGAGTCGGAAGTTCATTCAAATTTAGCATTTCCCTAGCCATGAAGTTGTAAACCCTCAGGCCTGGATTTGCTGGCCTATCGCCATTGACGGACGAATCCCCCTCCTCATTCTTGTGTGCCTTCTCTTTTAAGAAAATCTTGCAAAGTACCAGTTATCCTGCAGAAACACCAACTCTTATTAGCAGTAGATAACTCCATGTTTTTATTCTCACACGTACATGCTAAACTAATACATAATCTGCAAGTGCTTTTAATTTTTTTGTACAGTGGAATCCACGAAAACGTATAATTGTAAAGCATAAAAGTTTAATATACACACAACTATAAGCAAGTGGGTCGACTAAATTTATGCGTACACTTAAAAACTTTCCGCGTATATAAATGAGTGAAAATTATTATTGCGAAACATGTTTGCGAAAAATGTTTGCGAAACATGTTTGCGAAAAACGTTTGCGAAACATGTTTGCGAAAAACGTTTGCGAAAAACGTTTGCTTACTGTGTATATCTAGTGATATTGGGGCGGAACTTCCAACTTTAGTTGTAACGTTTATTTTTAAAATCTTTTGAAACAGTAACGGCCATGACAACTACATTGTAAGCATCTTATATAAAATAAAAATATAGAAATTAATTTTCTTACGGTGGGTACAGTTGTTGGAGGAGTACTAAGGCGATACTCATGCATAAACCAATCAGTTTTGGATCCTATTAATCCATTTCCCCTTGTAGTAAATAACAGTTTGTTTAAGGCC